>JALGBA010002382.1:0-129386 GCA_023970755.1 Azemiops feae
TCAATTTTCTGTTGGAAAATCGCTCGGTAGACCTCCGCCGATACAGGGGCAGAATAGAAACTAAATAAATAAATGCACCATTAGCCTGGAAATTTCCTGGAGTGAACCCTATAAAGGTCAACTGGATTAAGATAATTTTATGCCTATATATTACATCTCCCCCCACACACACAAAAATGTTTTTGTTGCCTTTTTATGTTTATTGGGACGTTTGTGATTTCTTTTCACTAGCTATAAATTAATGAAACCCCCTCTTGTGCTTTGTGCTGCCTTCAGCTACCTCTGAGTTCGTGTGTGTGTGTGTGTGTGTGTGTGTGTGTGTGTGTGTGTGTGTGTGTGTGTGTGTGTATTTCTTCAAGTGCCATCCTCTCATTACGGCTCCTCTTTTAAAAGAATAACTCCTGGCCCTGGGTGATTGCTTCAGACCAAAGAGGCATAAACTTCTATATTTGTGCATTTCTGTGAGGCTAAATTGTGCCCTGTTATTGAAGTAAAGTAAGTAAAACAGCGGCACCTTTAACAACTAAGGGATGTTATCCCTGTAATTACATACGGGGGCAAATTACTGGTGAACTTATTTGAATTACAAGAGGCAGCTCAGATGGACCTGGCTTTGCCCCACTAAATTTCCTTATATTTCAATCAGAATAGAGCTGGAAGGGACCTTGGAGGTCTTCTAGATATTTATTGTTCCATATTACTAACCACTCTTCAGTTTGGGGCTCCTTGATGGTATGTGAGGTTGGTTGTTTTCTTGCAGACATTTCATTACCCAACTAGGTAACATCATCAGGGCTACCAATAACAGAATAACAAAGTTGCCTTGGGGTTTTCTACTCCAGCCCCCTGCTCAAACAGGAGAACCTACACCATCTCAGACAGGTGACTGTCTAGTCTCTTCTTAAAAACCTCCAGTGATGGAGCGCCCAAGATTTCTGGTGGCAAGCTGTTCCACTGGTTAATTGTCCTCACTGTCAGGAAGTTTCTCCTTAATTCCACGTTGCTTCTCTCCTTGACCAGCTTCCAATCACTGTTTCTCGTCCTGCCCTCTGGTGCTTTGGTGAACAACCTGACCCCCTCTTCTTTGTGGCAACCCCTCAGATACTGGAACACTGCTATCATGTCTCCCCTATTTCTTCTTTTCTTTAGACTAGCCAAACCCAAGTCCCGCGGTCGTTCTTCGTATGTTTTAGTCTTTGTTTTATTTTTAATTTTTCCTAATTGCAAGCTGCCCAGAGTTGCTGTAGATTCAGGTGGCCTCAAAATTCAAATAATACACTAATTAATGAAATGAAAGCCTCTCACTTGGTCACTGGAGAAGATTGCTACCTGCTGGAGGTCAGAAATTACTTAGAAGACACCTTTAGTGAGTAATACATTGCAAAGCCAGATAAATCTGGAATCACTGAATGGAAAACACATCCATAAAGTGCTAACTGTGTGCATTCGTATGATTTAGCAACACATCTGCTATTCGTTCCTACATTCTTGGTAGTACGAGCCATTTTGAAAGCAGCCGTACCCTGCAGGGCGCATCCGTGCATTAACCTAATGTATGATTTATTAATTTGCCGAATGCCAGCTTAAGAATGCACCCAGCTTAGCAACTGGCTACATTATCCAACATATCCTTCTGAAGAGCCATTGTGTGGCTGTGTGTCATTGTTCAGCAGTCCCCAATTACAATCTAAAGAAGCACAAAAGCCAAAAAGGTTTAATTCAGCCACAAACTTCCCGTTGAATACGGCGCAGAGTGTCTTTCTTAAGAAAGAAATAACTGAGTGTGCATTTTGAAGGTCAAAACATGCTTTAGAGGTAACAGCCGGAAATACTGTAGAGTAAACAGAACAGAAATATAAAAGACAAACGTAAGGTTATAAGGTATTTGGATGGAACCTGTTCTGGAAGGTGACATTTTAACTGCCAATGGAAAGAATCAACAAATAGGGAATGGCCCCATCTCTGAATGGAAGTCCTGAATGTTTAGAACGTTCTGGAAATTGGTAAAATAGCTAATATTGGATATCATAATTAATTAAACAGGTGCATCAAACATATTCATCCACGCAGTGAATACAAAAACACTGCAGGATGATGGAATGCAGAGGGCCCAACTTTGGCAACTTTAAGACCTATGGACTTCAATTCTGGGAGTTGAAGTCCACAAGTTGTGCTGTCGCCAAGACAGGACACCCCTGATCTAATGTAAAGCAAAAGGACATTTGCCAGCCTACTTTAGCTTAAAGGTGTTTCACCGGTTATTCCTCCCAATTGAACTTTTCAGGTGAATTTGAATATCCCAGGAAATATGGTTTTTGTTCCTGCTCAAATTGGAATAAGCTAATCAAACAGTCGCTCGTGAACAAAAAGTGTAGAAACTGATGGAGGAAAGGGAGAATGGTTTTCAGATACAGGTAATCCTTGACTTATGACAGCCATCCAGTTACGACCGACCTAAAAGGAGGACATATGATTGAGATTCAAAATTTCAATGGTTAGGCCTCCTCCACAGTCCTGTGACTAAAACCTCAAGCGTTCAGCAACACAGCTGCATTGGCGCCCATTTGCCGCATCCCATGGTCTTGTGAACGCTTTTATTTTATTTATTTTATTTCAGGCCTTTATTATTGTCACAAGTAACTCAAGGCAGAAAACATATCCCACACACCCTCCTCCTCCTATTTTAACAACAAACCTGTGAAGTGGATTGGGCTCACACAGAGTGACTGGCCCAAAGTCACCCAATCAACTTTCATGCTAAGGTAAGACTAGAACTCACAGTTTCCTGGTGACGGACCCAAAGTCACCCAGCCGGCTTTTCTGCCTCAGATGAGACTAGAACTCACCTCTCCTGGTGATTGATCCAAAGTCACCCAGCTGGCTTTTCTGTCTAAGATCAGACTAGAACTCACCTCTCCTGGTGATTGACCCAAAGTCACCCAGCCGGCTTTTCTGCCTCAGATGAGACTAGAACTCACCTCTCCCGGTGATTGACCCAAAGTCACCCAGCCGGCTTTTCTGCCTCAGATGAGACTAGAACTCACCTCTCCTGGTGATTGACCCAAAGTCACCCAGCCGGCTTTTCTACCTCAGATGAGACTAGAACTCACCTCTCCCGGTGATTGACCCAAAGTCACCCAGCCGGCTTCTCTGCCTCAGATGAGACTAGAACTCACCTCTCCTGGTGATTGGCCCAAAGTCACCCAGCCGGCTTCTCTGCCTCAGATGAGACTAGAACTCACCTCTCCTGGTGATTGGCCCAAAGTCACCCAGCCGGCTTTTCTGCCTCAGATGAGACTAGAACTCACCTCTCCTGGTAATTGGCCCTAAGTCTCTCAGTCTGCTTTCATGTCTAAGGTAGGACTAGAACTCACGGTCTCCTGCTCTCTAGCCTGGTGCCTGCCTTTTATGTCAGTTTTGCTGAAAGCTGGCACTTACTTCCCAGTTTTTGCTAAAACCATGCCTGTAGCAAATCGTTGGCCCACTTAACAATCACAGTGTTTGCTTTACAACCACCACAAAAAGATTGTAAAATCAGATCATTGACAGACCCATTTTACAACCTTTATGACGTAGAGTGATAACAGGCAAGCTCCATTATGGTGATATGTCAAAGACTTCCTGCATGTCTGAATCTTCTTATCAGTTTAGTTTGGGCAGACTGTGTAGCTGTGAGTTTTATCTGGAGGGCACAGACTTAAGAACAAAAGAGCAGTGTCAAAGCAAAGAAATGAACGAAGAAAAACTTATTCTTACGGCAAGATTCCCTATCAGACCCAACTGTTCGCCAAGATAGATTTGGAGTGAAAATCCGATTAGATGTGGCCCTGTTGACAAATTGCTCGGAGATTGATTCAGAGAGGGATCAAGACGTAAGATGCCACCGGCTTTACACCACCGATGCTCGAAGGAAGCCTTGAGAGGTTTTGATTCTGTCTTACCAAGGCTTGTTTCTTGACATGATAGCCCAGGATATGCTGTGGATCTTGTGTGCCACTGAGATAAACGGCCCAATGTTGCTCCTGCAGAAATCCTGGAGTTGCAATTACAGCCGTCATGTGAAAAAGCCACCTTGTGTAGAACGGTGGAGTTTTTCCTCAATTGAAAGTGATGTGATAAGACTTTATAGAATAATAGAGTTGGAAGGGATCTTGGAGGTCTTCCAGTCCAACCTCCTGCTCAAGCAGGAGACCCTATATTATTTCAGACAAATGGTTGTCCAACCTCTTCTTAAAAGCCTCCAGTGTTGGAGCACCCACAGCTTCTGGAAGCCCAGCTGTCCCATTGATTAATTATTCTTCCTATCATGAAATTCCTCCTTAGTTCCAGGTTGCTTCTCTCCTTGATTAGTTTCCATTCGTTGCTTCTTGTCCTGCCTTCTGGGGCTTTGGAGAAGAGGTGGAATATAGAATATAGAATAACCATTCAGGCAGATTGTTGCCTAATCTCTTCTTAAAAACCTCCAGTGTTGGAGCACCCACAACTTCTGGACTCAAGTCCTTTCACTGATTAATTGTTCTTACTGTCAGGAAATTCCTCCTTAATTCCAGGTTGCTCCTCTCCTTGATGAGTTTCCATCCATTGCTTCTTGTCCTGCCTTCAGGTGCTTTGGAGAATAGCTTGACTCCCTCTTCTTTGGGGCAACCCCTGAGATATTGGAAGACTGTTATCATGTCACTCCTGGTCCTTCTTTTCATTATGCTAAACATACCCGAATTTGGATGGGTGTCACACGACTGTAAGTTAACAATTCAGGAAGACTTAACTAGTGGGGGTCAGTCTCAGCATTAAGCTCTTAAATTCAGGAGGTGCTGTTCCTATTTTAAAGAAGAAGACTGGCCCATTTAGAAGCCCCAAAGTCCTTTGTGTTGTATCAAATGCAGGAAATCAGGAGTCCAGGCCGTTCAAATGAATACAGGTTTATTGCATGCTAATGCTCTCTACAAGAATCTGAGCTACTAACAGTCAGAGCAAATTGGTGGTAGATAAGAGTCAACGGAATTCAAGGTGGGCTGGACTTAGATCATTTATGGGTGCGAAGGGACTCCAGACTCATGACTATATCTCCCCTCCCTCAGGCTCTCCTGATCATCCCTTCATCCTTTTCCTAAGACTAACTTTCTATTGCCCTGAATTATGAATTTTGTACACTTCAAGCTATATAGACCATAGACCTGTTCTGAGCTATAGAGGGCAACCATTTACGGTAATAGCAATAGCACTTAGACTTATATACCGCTTCACAGTGCTTTACAGCCCTCTCTAAGCGGTTTACAGAGTCAGCCTATTGCCCCCCAACAATCTGGGTTTTCATTGTACTGACGTCGGAAGGATGGAAGGCTGAGTCAACCTTGAGCCTCGAGGATCGAACTGCGGGCAGGCGGCAGAATTAACGTGCAGCACTCCTGACAAGCAGAAGAACTTCAGAGTGGTTGAATGGACGTGTCTGTTCTGAACCAATCCATGTCATCTCTTTCTTTCCCCAAGGAGAAGAACACTTTTTGTCCAATTCTTGGAGTGAATTACATGGCTTTTCTTTCTTTTTAAGTCAAGGTCCCATCGATTAGGGATTGTCATCTGGTGGAACCACAAGAACGGGGCCCCTTCTTTATGGAACCTCATTATCCCTGAGGTACGGTTGGCCCCCACACTTGCTTCTTTTCTGAAAGGCCTGAAAAGTGGGGCTTTGTCAGCCAGCCTGGGGACCACAAATGGAGATGGCTCACCTGGTTATATCGTTGCTGCCATGAGGGGCGGGGTAGAATTTTTTAACGGTTTTATTATATGATAGATTTTTGTTGTTAGCCGCCCAGTTGCCGACAAAGGTCCATATAGCCAGAGCTACAGCTTTCCCAGAGCTATGGCTTTCCCAGTAGTATGGCTGAGTGATTAAAGATGCTGAACTTGTCAGCTAGAAAGCTGACAGGCCAGGTTCGAGACTCGACCGCCGCACAACAGGGTGAGCTCCCGTTCCTCACCCCAGCTGCTGCCCATCTGGCAATTTGAAAGCATGCAAACGCGAGTAGATAAATAGGTACCGCTTTGGTGGGAAGGGAACAGCGTTCCGTGCACCTCCGGGTATAGTCATGCTGGCCACATGATCATGGAAGCATCTTCACACAACACTGGCTCCCTTGACTAAGAAACGGAGATGAGCACAGTGTCAACGCTGCCAACATCGGATGTTCTTGCTTTGACAACAGATGGAGATGCAACCATTTTCCTTCTTATGTTTTACTCTTAGAATTGGAGTTAGAATTAGATGATACTGGAGGGGAGGAGGAGGAGGAATGTGCATGGGAGTTTAGTTAGACATAACAATATTGTAACTAGCGTGAGAACCAAAGTTTTTTTGAAATAAGAGATGATAAGAAATGGCGGGTTGAAGAACTGGAGGGAAAGCTTGCATTTCAAACTAATTGGAGAATGTGATTTATGACTGTTAATTAGAGGAGGGAATTGTGCTTTGATACTATGTGCTCAGGGGAGGGGAATTCAGATTTTGGCTTTGCCTATGTACGTGCCGATGTTATGCTGCTCGAATAAAGATTCTTTAAGGTAAACAATGCCTCAAAGTTCTTTGAAGAGTTTCATCTGTCGGAACCATGACCCTAGAGCCAAACATGCCTGGACAGGGGAAACCTTGACCTTTACCTAATGCATGGCTGTGGGAGTTGGGCCATAAGGAAAGCTGAGCACCGAAGAATTGATGCTTTCGGCTTGTGGTGCTGGAGAAGACTCTTGGGAGTCTCCTGGATTGCAAGGAGATCCAATCAGTCAATCCTAAAGGAAATCAGCCCTGACAGATAACTGAAGCTGATGCTTAAATGCTTTGGCCACCTAATGAGAAGAGAGATGACTCCTTAGAAAAGACCCTGATGTTGGGAAGGACGGAAGGCAAAAGGAGAAAAGGGACGGCAGAGGAGGAGATGGTTAGATAGAGTCATCGACGCAATGAACGTGAATTTGGACAAACTCTGGGAGACAGTGCAGGACAGGGAGGCCTGGCGTGCTGTGGTCCATGGGGTCGCAAAGAGTTGGACATGACTTAGCAAGTAAACAACAAGAACACTAAAGTTTGAACTGAAGATGCTTCTTGGATGAGAAGCGAAATGTCTTAAAGAAAAACCAGGAAATCCAGGAAAAGTCTTCATCATGGTTCAGTCCAAGCCGGGAATAAACAACATGGCGACTGCTTTAGAAAGAAGGTTGCAGTTTATTGAAGAGGAGAGCCAGACAGAGAGATGGGTTTGGAAGAAAAGAGTGCAAGCACATGTAGGGAGTGGGTTTTTATACCCTCTGGAGCCTTTTGTTTGGAGTTGTTCCTGTGGCATGTTGACCTGAGTCTGAGTGTGCCCTTTGGCATCTGTGGGTTAATCCTATTATGTCCTGTCTTAGAGTTTGGGTGGGGTATGTAGATTTTAGGTGTCTTTGTCTTCCTAAGCTTCTAGCTGGAGGCCTCCAACCTTCCTGGATTATTACATCTGCATTTCTACAGAGCTGGTTTCTGCTTGGGGGAAGGGTGACTTGGGGCTATAAAGAAAAACTGGGCATGCTTTTCTGCCTTTAATATTTCCTTCTCGGGGGGGGGGGGCTGACTTTCCCCACCAGTTGCCTTTAAATAAAAAAGCTCCACCCAATGATTGTCTGATTTCCTGATCACAAAACACTCCAAATCTCAAACACATATTTCTCTTTCCAACCTGCTTTCCCTCTGCAGCACTGCAGATCTCACTTCTTTTATTTTGGCCCAGTGTTGTTCATGCTAATTATAGCTTGGAAATAGATCCCAAAATAGACTGTCTTGGATTTCAGGAAAGGATACGTTATTACCCCTTCTCCGGCTTTCCCCTTCTTCTGTCAACCCTTATTTCATAAACTCTCCCAAGAGGCGCTTACAACTTCCTCGGTGCAAAATTAGACGGATTGATGACATAATTAAAAGCAGGGATTGATTAAGGACAATTAATGAATGGCACGTCTAGACAAAGGCACATTTTAGGATCCACTAGGTAATTGCTGAGTTGCATGATGTTGACGTGTTTAAATGCAGAATCCTTTGTTTTCTTGTGTGCAAGGAATTGTGCACCAGAAGGCAAGATTGAAAAACAATGGATGGAAACTACTCAAGGAGAGAAGCAACCTGGAATTAAGGGGAAACTTCCTAACAGTGAGGACAATTAACCAGTGGAACAGCTTGCCTCCAGAAGTTGTGGGTGCTTCATCACTGGCGGTTTTTAAGAAGAGACTGGAGACCCATTTCTCCAGAATGGTATAGGTTCTCCTGCTTGAGCAAGGGGTTGGACTAGAAGACCTCCAAGGTCCCTTCCAGCTCTATTCTGATGGTTTTTATTTGTGCAAGAAATTTGAGGGTCCTGATCCAAGCTAGGGTTTTGCAAGAAAGACACCAGACAGCTGCATGGAATGGAGTTGGTTTATTTCAAGCACATGATGTGTGGATTAAGTCTGGGTAACCTATCTGGGGCTTCAAGGAAGTTTCAGTAAAAGATTTTCCCCTGTTTGCTATTTTTGCTTGATTAACTTAGTTTCAGCTGGAGCGTCAATTATCTAGTGGAGACTGGATTCTGTTAATGTTTAGGGGAAATGGAAACAATATAAGGGAGAAAATATATTTTGATATAAAACTTTCCATACCTGTCTCTGATATATATGAAAGGTGAAAAGTCCAGATTTGGAAATGACTCAGCTGCCATTCAGTGGCCTACAGCCCACGAACCCAGTTCTTCGTTATTAGCTAATTTAGGTGAATTAATTTACTGAGCAAGCAACAGAAACGCCAAATCACCACTTCCAAATTCTAGGATTCTGTCATTCTAACCTAAATCTAAGCCCAGCTAGAAATTTGAGAAGAAGCAGAACCTGTTAAATCCTCTAAGTTCTTTTCATTATGTACTGCCTAAAGTAGAATTTTATATTGTTCATCCTGAAACTATTTGCAGTGAATTTCATTTGTATCACCCAACAGATTTCTGGCAGGGGGAAAAAAAAAAAAATGTAAACATGCATTTAAATCCTATATAGCCAATTTAGTGGAAGTGGCCCATATTGTCAATTTTGGCAAAAGCTATCTCCTCAAATTGGACCTATTAAGGAAGGATACACCTGTGTTGTTTTCTATAACTTTTAAAATACTTTAAATCCCGTCTCCTTTATTCCTTCCATCTCCTTTTGGCATCGGTTGTTCAATATTTTAATACAAATCTGAACAAATGTCTGCAGTCTTCTGTAATACAGTTCCTGTGTACACATATATATTTTTTCCTAATTTGCTCACGTTTCCATCGCTTTTCTCTAATGTTAAGCATTTCAAGCAAAGTTCAGAACTACGTATTTGTATATGTCATTTCTGAATCAGGAAACTGCCTCATCAGAAAAGAGGCGGGGGGGGGGAAGCGTACTAACTAAAACACAAATGCAAATTAAATCAGATTTGGATACACTTATTCAAGTAATAATCTTAACGTCTGTGGAGATTCTCAGTCATCATCCAGGTCAGGGTTGTCCCAAAGGTGCTTTTTCAAAAGGCCACTAGACTTTGTTTTTCTTGAAGACGTTTCGCTTCTCATCCAAGAAGCTTCTTCAGTTCTGACTGAATGGTGGAGGATGGAAGGATTTATATTCCTCGCAGTCATCGGGCATAGGAGCCGTGGTGGCGCAGTTAGTTGCAGGCTAATTCAGCTCACTGTCGGGAGTTCGATCCTGACCGGCTCAAGGTTGACTCAGCCTTCCATCCTTTCAAGGTCGATAAAATGAGGACCCAGATTATTGGGGGCGAGTTGCTGACTCTGTAAACCGCTTAGAGAGGGGCTGTAAAGCATTGTGAAGCGGTATATAAGTCTAAGGGCTATTGCTATTTATCCTTGTCCACTCCGAGATAAACCACCGGGACACAGATTGAGCAGTGTGATATATGCAGTACAGTGCAGTGAGACGTGTACAGATCTGTACCTTGGAGAAACAAAACAACCACTTCACAAATGCATAGCGCAGCATAGGAGAACAAAGCCATCAGGACAGGATTCAGCAGTCCATCCGCATTTAAAAGACAAAGGCCGCTCTTTCGAAGACAGCAAAGTCCACATTTTGGACAGAGAGGACCGCTGGTTTGAAAGAGGGGTCCAAGAGGCCATCTACGTTAAGTGTCATGGTTCCGACAGATAAAACTCTTCAAAAGAACTTCGAGGTATTGTTTACCTTAAAGAATCTTTTATTCGAGTAGCATAACATCGGCACTACATAATCGAAGCCAAAAACTGAATTCCCCTCCCGTGGGCACATAGCATCAAAGCACAATTCCCTCCTCCAATTAACAGTCATAAATCACATTCCCCAATTAGCTTGAAGCGTGGGCTTCCTCTCCAGTTCTCCAGCCCACCAATTCTTTATCAGCTCTGGGCTCAATAACCTTGATTCTCACGCTAAGTTTAGTGTTGTTATGTCTAGCCAGACTCTCATTCACACACACACCCCTCCCAGCATCACCTAACTCTACAAGCGAAAGGGAAAAAGATGGCTACATTTCCATCTGTTGTCAATGCAAAACATCCGATGTTAGCAGCGTTGACGTTAAGATTGAACAGCCCTCTCTCAACAAAGGGGAAGGGATACAACACCACCTATCTCCTGTTTACAACACAGTCCTTTCAGCAGTCCTAAGAAGGTGCCAGACCTATCTGTACTATTCAGGTGACCCCGAGGGCACAGATAAATCTCCAGGAGGCCTCAACGATTCTCAGAAAGAGTGCAAACAACCAGAGGACTGTAAGGAATATAAATCCATCCATTCTCCACCATTTAGTCAGAACTGAAGAAGCCTCTTGGATGAAAAGCAAAACATCTTCAAGAAAAAGAAAGTCCGTTTGCCTTTTGAAAAAAAAAGCACCTTTGGGATAATAACCTTAATGTGCTAATATTTATAGAGATTAAAAACCAGTGTACTAACTGGCCAGGTTTAGAGCATTTTTTGATCTCTCTGTTTTTGAATATGGAAGGTATGCTTGTTTAATGGCCTGTGTCAACTTGTTTAATTGCCTGTGTCAACTTATATCCCTTTATAATTCCCTGCAAAGCTTGCTGTCTTTTAATTATGTCTGGAACAGCCGGATCCAACGAGATAGAAATTATGCAGCATGAAGCTTTTTATATCGGAGTTAGATATCATAAAACTTCCATGAAATATTCAGAATCTTCTGACACGAAATTTACAGTCCTCATAGAGGGAGCCTTTTGACAAACACTGCAAGCTAAATAAAAATGTCACGTTCTTTCATCCTTCCTCCCATAACAATTTCAGAAATGAAGACACGGAGAGGGAGGGTTTACCTTGTGGCCCTAATAAACTTCTTGAGTTTTTTTCTTTCTGTTTGCAATAACTACCTTTCCGTGAGGCCAACGTTATTTTCTTTCCCTAACAAAAGAAATTTAACTTCTGACAAATGCCAGCTGGAGGATGGAAAAGGCTTACTTCAAAACCGTGATAACCAATAACTGCAGATCCTGTAAGATAGTGGGGCCTATTTCCAGACAACAAAATAGATTAGGTCTAGGTTTTCGTCTTTTATCTTTTGTTGGCCTGTCCCTTTTTAAAAATCATTATCTCATGTTTGCATGTCCATTAGATGTTAGTTTGAGAAACGGGGACTGCATCTGTTGCTGTGCTCCCATCCTGAATGGGCAAAGGGAGGCCGGATGGTGCCGGATAAGGAGAGATAGCAAAAGATGCAGTCTTTCAAATGTCTTAAGTCTACTCTGTATTCTCTCCCTCTCTTTCTCTCTCCCTCCCTCCCTTCCCCTGTTTCTCTCTCTCTCTCTCACCCTCCCTTCCCGTCTTCTCTCTCTCTCTAATTCACTCTCTTTCTCTCCCTCCCCTTCTTTCTCTCCTTCCCCCTCCCTCTTTCCCCCTCCCCCCTTTCTCATTCCCTCCCTTTCTCTCTCACTTTCCCTCCCTCTCTTTCCCTCTACCTCCCTCCCTCTATTTCTTTTTCTCTCTCCTTCCCTCCCCATTTTTCTCTTTCTCTCTCCTTCTCCCTCCCTCTATTTCTCTATCTTTCTTCCTCCTTCTCTCTCTCTCTCCCCCTTTCTCTCACTCTATTTCTTTCCTTCCCAGTCTTTTTCTCTTTCTCTCCCCCTCCGTCTCTCCTTCTTTCTCTCTCCTTTGCTCTCTTTCTCTCCTTCTTTCTTTCTCTCTTACTCACTCCCCTTTTTTTATCTCTTTCCCTCCGTCCCCCCTCTTTCTCTCTTAGCTAGCCTGCTGATTTTAACCAGAGAGCCATGCTGAGGTGCTTATCTCCCATGCAGAGATAAGGCAGTGGTCCGTGGGGCTTTAGGATAAGTGGCTCACTTTTTCCCCTTCTCATCAGGCAAATAATTCCTTTTCCCTCCTGTTTCAGTTGAGTTACTGAACTCAAAAAAGTGTATTTTCTGCCCCAAAGAATTACTTTTAGCTCTTTCTGTATATGGGCAGAGGGAAGGAGATGCAAGACATTTAAATACAGGTTGTATTTATAAATAGAGCTCGCATTTGATACACAGCATTGACTGAAATTCTTTCATGACTTGTGGCTTTGCTTCAATCAATCCATTCCTGTGAACTTCCTTGCCCTGGGAAATACATTTGTCCTGGTTCCGACAGATGAAACTCTTCAAAGAACTTCCAGGCATTGTTTACCTTAAAGCAGGGGTGTCAAACTCAATTTCATTGAGGGCCGCATCAGCATTGCGGTTGTCTTCGGGGGGCCGGGGGGCCAGGCTGGGCGCAGCCTACTGGGTGGGCGTGGCTGGAGTGGGTGTGGCCTACTGGGTGGGCATGGCCAGCTGTACATCGTTCGCGTCAAGGGTGCCTGTGGGGGCCTGGGCAGGAGTGGGACAGATCTGAGGGTCTCTAGCAGAAGGGGGTGGGACTGGGGCAAGCACCAAGGCATGGGCCACTGGAAGAGCCTCACTGTTCCTCTCAGGCCATGCGAGGGGAGGCTGGATGGTGCCGCGGACTTCCCGGAGCCCTGGGCAGCAGAGGTCAAACGCCCAGCACCCGCGGCACCAAGCCCAGCCCACTACCCCAAGGGGATGCCCAGCTGCACTTACCTCCTCCTCAAGGCTGCTGCTGCTGTGCTTGCTGTCCTTAGCCAGGTTGCTCATGATGGGTATGAGGGCAAAGTCAGAGGGAAGCCCACTCCCCCTCCATGGGAGGACACCTGGCTTTGTATCCAAAGCTTCCTTGGCAATAGGATGGGAGACCCCCAGGATAGGCCAGGAGGAGGGGGCAAGGGAATGGTGAAAGGGCAGCAGGGCAGGACTAAGGCAGGACTTCCCTCAGACCCTCCCTCTCCTTCCTTCCTTCCTTCGAGCAGAGTGGTGGAGCTAAGACTGAATGCATTTCAGCATAGATGGCCACCACAAAATTGTACATTGGCTCCCGGGCGGCCTGGGCTGGGGCCAAGGCAGCGGGGGCCATTCCCTCACTGTTTCCAGGATGGTTTCGCGGGCCACGTGAAACCATGTCGTGGGCCGCATCCGGCCCCCGGGCCTTGTGTTTGACATGTCTGCCTTAAAGAATCTTCATTCGAGTAGCATAGCATCGGCAGGTACATAGCCGAAGCCAAAATCTGAATTCCCCTCCCCTGAGCACATAGTATCAAAGCACAATTCCCCCCTCCAATCAACCGTCATAAATCACATTCTTCAATTAGCTTGAAGTGCAGGCTTTCCCTCCAGTTCTCCAGCCCGCCAATCCTTATCATCTCTTATTTCAATAACCTTGGTTCACACACTAGGTCCAGTATTGTTATGTCTAGCTAAGCTCTCATGCACATTCCTCCCCCCAGCATACTCTAACTCTAACTCTAACTAAGAGTAAAACATAAGAAGAAAATGGTTGCATCTCCAACTGTTGTCAAAGCAAAAACATCCGACGTTAGCAGCGTTGACAACATTCTTCCCAGCTAAAAGAGGCCCGGCAGGAACACTGAAGCAAGCCTTCCCATGTAAATTGATCTGTCTGATCCCTTCAACATGCTAAATTACCCTTCGGATGGGACGACATCTCCTTTAAAAAGCTCTGTGGACAGGTAGTCCCCGACGTACGACCGCAATTGAGCCCAACATTTCTGCGGCTAAGCGAGACACTTGTTAAGTCAGTTTTGCCCCCTTTCACGGCTTTTCTTGCCACCGTTGTTAATCACCGCAGTTGTTAAGTTTGTAACACGGTTGTACAGAGAATCTGGCTTCCCCATTTGACTTTGCTTGTCGGAAGGGCGCAAAAGGGGATCGCGTGACCCCGGGACATCATAAATACACGCCAGTTGCCAAGCGTCCAGTTTTGATCATGGGATCACAGGGATGCTGCAACGGTCGTAAGTGTGAAAAACTGTCCCAAGTCAATTATTTCGGTGTCCTCGTGACTTTGAACTGTCACTAAAGGAACTGTTGTAAATTGAGGACTACCTGTTATTCCTTCAATAATCGACTGTATGGATTACTCTGCTTGACCATAAGAAGCAGTCATTTAAATCGGGTGGGGAAGGATGGCCCTTTGGTGACTTGTGGACTTCAACTCCCAGAATTCCTGAGCCAGCATGGCTCAGCTTGGAAACCTCTCCCTTTCCCCTCAGCTTGGCCGGCTCAGGAATTCTGGGAGTTGAAGTCCACAAGTCATCAAAGGGCCATCCTTCCCCACCCCTGATTTAAACCATGCCAGCTGCATATTTGCATATATTTCCCCCACCCCCCCTAAATCAAGTCTGGCTAACGAGCTGCACAGTCGAATATGCAAGTAACACTTTGAACAACATACCCATCAAGGTATGACAGAGTCTGTCAGCGGAGAGAGCACGTCTGGCCTAACTGATTTTATTCTGGACTCGTTTCTGTTAACAGGTTTCATTTCGGTGACTCACGCTGGGAGCGCGCCATTTAATACCAGATTTCTCTTGCCAAACTCTGAGCACATTGAACCTCTCAAAATATGCATCAAGTTTAGAAATGCTAATGGAAAGGAGGCCTAATTGCATTTGCTCCTTTCCGCTAAAAGTAAAAGGGTCCCCCCCCCCGTGTTGAAGATATAGGGAAAATAAATCCCCGTTTAAAAATGTTTCTTAACCTTCTTCCTTTCCTACTGAATATTCGTCATCAGGCTTAAAGCACGTTAGCGCAACACTCCGATCACATTAAGATAACGTGAATTTCGCAATGTGTGTTTTAAAGGGCAATCGTCTCAGCGAGATGGGCAACATAGAATTTGATAATAAATAATTTTTTTTAAGAAAATAAAGTGGAGTAGAAAAGGTTACAAATGCAGATTGCTTAGCCACCAATGAATAACAGAATATAAGAGTTGGAAGGGACCTTGGAGGTCTTCCAGTCTGACCCCTGCTCAAAAAGGAAACCCTATACCATTTCAGACAAATGGTTGTCAAATCTCTTCTTAAAATCTCCAGTGTTGGAGTACCCACAACTTCTGGAGGCAACTTCTGATTAATTGTTCTCACTGTCAGGAAATTCCTCCTTAGTTCCAGGTTGCTTCTCTCCTTGATTAGTTTCCATCCGTTGCTTCTTGTCCTGCCTTCATGTGCTTTGGAGAATAGCTTGACCCCCCCCCTCTTCTTTGTGGCAGCCCCTCACATGGTGTCATGTGAGCCCTCATCCTTCTCTTCATTAAACTAGACATTCCAGTTTCCGCAACCGTTCCTCATATGTTTTAACCTTCAATCCCTCATCATCTTTGTTGCTCTTCTCTGCAATCTTTCCATCAACATTTTTATATCGTGGCGACCAAAACTGGATGCAATTCCTTAGCCTTCTTCCTTTCCAACTGAATATTCATCATCAGGCTTAAGCACATTAGCACAACACTCCGATCTCATTAAGATAACGTGAATTTTGGAACTCATGTATTAAAGGGCAATAAAGACTTCTCTCGGCAAGACGGGTGGCCTAGAAGTTTGATAATAAATAAAAATTCCTAAAAAAATAAATAAAGCAGGGTAGCAAAGTTCACACATTCACATTGCTTAGCTACCAACGAGATTTATAAGTCTTTCTGACAACACAACTCTCAACGTGGTGCAGGGAGTTTTGTTGTTAATGTATCCTGGGTGATTTATGCCGCAGAGGGAAGTGAGAAAACCCAAAACAATGAACTTGAACAAAAAAAATGAAACTGGAGAAAGATACATGAAGTGCGATTTAGGTATTGCCGCCCAAACATTTTGCAAATGAAATTTTATTTGGCCCAAGTTCCCTCTTTCCTATAACATTTTAGATGGTTCCTATGATTGGATTCCTTTCCTCTTTGTGGGTCCTTGGTGCTCTTTGAGCTTGGTGGTTTTCTTTGTTGTTGTTGTTGTTAGTTGCGAAGTCATGTCCGACCCATCGCGATCCCATGGACAACGTTCCTCTAGGCCTTCCTGTCCTCTACCATCTTCTGGAGTCCATTTAAGCTCATGCCTACTGCTTCAGTGACTCCATCCAGCCACCTCATTCTCTGTCGTCCCCTTCTTCCATTGCCCTCCATCTTTCCCAGCATCAGGCTCTTCTCCAGTGAGTCTTTCCTTCTCATTAGGTGGCCAAAGTATTTGAGTTTCCACTTCAGGATCTGGCCTTCTAAAGAGCAGTCGGGGTTGATCTCCTCCAGGACTGACCGATTTGATTGCCTTGCAGTCCAGGGGACTCGCAGGAGTCTTCTCACCAATGTTTTATTACCCAACTAGGTAATATTATCAGTGCTAGAAGAGAGTGGGGTTGTGGATTGGAGGAGGAGGAGGACAGTTTCATTATCCAACTAGGTAATATCATCAGTGTTAGAAGGGAGTGGTGGTTCCTTCAACTGAGAAATTGTGAGCATCCTAGACCAAGCCAAGTCCAAAATTGCTAGAGAATTCCTGGAACTCAGCAAATCAGCAAATCAGCCATCAGTAGGCACATAGAGATAAACAACATCTACATACCATTCAAAAGAGACAGTCAAAAAGCTAAGTCAAAAAGCTAAAACACCTCCTGGTCAGCAATCAACACCAATTAAGCAGAGAGTAACACCAAGATTAATACCAGACAACCTAACAGTAAAGGGGCTAATCAAAGAACCACCAAGAACATCCCCACCAACACCTACAGGGCAAGTCACTTGTATATAAAAAGAGAGCCAATCCCACTCCTTTCTGGCACTGATGTTGTTTCCTATCTGGGTGATTAAACATCTGCAAGAAAACAACCAAGTTCAGAGAGTGCTAAGGACCCCACAGTTCAGAAGTTGTGGGTGCTCCAACATTGGAGGTTTTTAAGAAGAGATTGGATAACCATTTGTATGAAATGGTATAGAGTTTCCTACTAGAGCGGGGAGGGAGGGGGGTTGGACTAGAAGATCTTCAAGGTCCCTTCCAACTCTCTTATTCTGTTCAACCCTGAGCTACAAATGATCTCTTCTATTGGTTTCTTCTTTGTTTTGGAATAATAGTAAAAATGAAAAAAAAAAATTGAAACAAATTAAAATGCAAAAACCAAAATTCCTTAGAGGCAGCTTCCTAGTTAGGTCACCTTCACTAGTTACTCTCTTTAGCCTTCAATAACTTCAGTATCTAGCCAAACTTAACTGACTGTGGTCGGCCCCCAATAAAAGCTGGATAAATGACCACCAGGCTACAGGTAGTCCTTGACTTACAACAGTTAATTTAGTGACTGTTCAAATGGCACTGGAAAAAAAATCACTTATGACCATTTTTCATATTTACAACCATTGCAGCATCCCCATGATCATATGATCGAAATTCAGACGCTTGGCAACTGACTCATATTTATGACGGTTGCGGTGTCCAGGGGTCACCTGGACACCTTTTGTGTCCTTCTGACAAGCAGAGTCAATGGGGAAGCCAGCTTCACTTAACAACCATGTACCTTACTTAACAACTGAAGCGATTCACTTAACAACTGTGGCAAGAAATGTCATAAAATGGGGCAGAATTCACTTAACAAATGTCTGACTTAGCCACAGAAATTCTGGGCTCAAAATTGTGGTCATAGGTTGAGGACTACCTGTATTTCCTGGTTCCAAATTCTGAAGCTAGTATAGGCTAATCTAGGAAGTCAAAACCTACATAGTATTAGAGGGCCATAGCAAGCCACCTTTTTTTTTTAACCAAGCTTCCCTGGGAAGACTTGTCAGCAATCACAAATCTCTCAGCACTAAGACAACAACTGCTGCTTTGTTTGATTTGGCGGTAGAGTCATCACCATAGCTCAGCTAGATAAGAATCTTTATTGCAGACAGGAATATAGCCACATCAATCAGATGATTATCCCCTGCTAGTAATAGTACAGAAATGAAACCTTCACTAATAGTTGAAAGTTGTTTCTCCCTCCCATCCTTCAGGTGAACTTAATTGATTCTTGGCAAAGCATAGGGTGGCTTTTAAGCCAAGTGGCATATTTCTGTAATTGTCCACCTCCCCCTTCAACCACCATGCCCGTCTTATTGCCAGGAAAATCTCAGAAGGGTGCTCCAGAAATCACCAAGAATTAACACCACAAAGACTTGACTTTACTATGAACACAAACATTTCACCTCCTTTAGAATCAACATTGCTTGAAGACTTAGTATCACTTTATAATGCCTTGGTAAGACCACACTTGGAATACTGCATCCAGTTTTGGTCGCCACCATATAAAAAAGGTGTTGAGACTCTAGAAAGAGTGCTGAAAAGAGCAACAAGGATGATTAGGGAATTGGAGGTTTAAACATATGAAGAATGGTTGCAGAAATTAGGTGTGCCTAATTTAATGAAGAGAAGGACGAGGGGTGACATGATAGCAGTCTTCCAATATTTGAAGGGCTGCCCCAAAGAAGAGGGGAGTCAAGCTATTCTCCAAAGCACCTGAAGGCAGGACAAGAAGCAACGGATGGAAACTAATCAAGGAGAGAACCAATCTAGAAATAAGGAGAAATTTCCTGACAGGGAGAACAATTAACCAGTGGAACAGCTTGCCACCAGAAGTTGTGATTGCTCTAACACCTGAGGTTTTTAAGAAGAGATTGGACAGTCTTTTGTCTGAAATAATATAGGGTCTCCTGCGAGCAGGGGGTTGGACTAGAAGATCTCCATGGTCCCTTCCAACTCTGTTATACTCATAGTCTAAGCAACACTGGAGGTTTTTAAGAAGAGAGTGGACAGCCATTTCTCCCAAATGGTGTAGGGTCTCCTGCTTGAGCAGGGGGTTGGACTAGAAGACCTCCAAGGTCCCTTCCCAGTGAGGGTCTAGGACCCACTCTTAGCGCATCCCGTGTCATTTCGTAAATAATTTAGATTTAGATTAAGGCACATACTTCCATGTTTCCAAGCCCTATAATTGCATACAGGATCGCCAGGCAAGTAGGGTTTGTTCAGAGATAGGAAGCGGCTATGCAACTCCATCTTGTACCTCCCATGCTACAATTTAAAGCAAAAAGAAGGCATGGCAGCCATGCTGACATTGCAACATAAAGACACAGGCAGGCAAGCGAATACTCCAAATTCGTGCTGGCTGACCCCGTTGTGTACCCATTTTCCATCTCAAAAAAATAGTTTGCCATACAAATCAGCAAAATAGCCTTCTATGACTCCCCCCCCCCCGCCTTTGCTGGCGACAAAAGTCATCCCGAGGCCTATATACAGTATATAAATATGTATTGCAGAAATAAATATTGAATGCGTCAGTTATGCATGGATTCATAAAGTATGAATGTATGGTTCGACCATTAATACTGCCAATTGCTCGCATAAAGCCATTCGCAGCTTTCATATTCTATACTCAGCTGGGATTGAGGGACTTTTTAGCTTTTTGATGAACTTGAAGGCAACTAGGGTGTCAGATTTTAGCACTGGAAGAGGGAGAGGAAAAACCTTAAATCATTTATAGCCAGCAATATCATGGCTTGTATGTTGAAAAGAGCCAGTATTATGTGCTGTTGAAAGGGCTGGATTAGCAGCAGAGAGATGATTGTGGGCCAATTCCTCTCTCTCATTTTGGCCCACGTTACACAGTTTACTGCAAGGAAAAATTGTCAGGGAAGTGAGCCGCCGGTGCCCAAATGAAGTCAGAGACGCTGGCAAGAACTTGTAGTTTTACATAAATAAATTTATTTCACATCTATATTTGCAGCAGACAAGATAGTCAGGCGCCTCACTAACATCATGAGGTAAATCACACAGAAGAAAAAGGCGGGAAAAAGGGAAACGCCCCCTCCACACCCCTAGCAACCAATCACAGCGCAGATTGCCTCACGTAGGAGCCAGCCCTCTCCAATCAATCAACTATAACTGTGTGTTCTGGATCACTGCACAAACCCCACTGTTTTAGCTACAAAATTTAAATATCTTAAATTTAAATGATTTAAATTTAAATAACAAAAATTGAGGCAGGAGAATATATAAATGCTGGCTGGGGGATTCTGGGAACTGAAATCCACGCTTCTTAAACCTTGCCCAAGATCATTTTCAGTTCTCTATGTGTCCCTGAGTGTGCATTATTAAAAGTTTTATCAAGAATGTAAAAACAAACACAAACTAATAAAGAGTAAAAGAAGCAAAGGAAGAAAGGGAAAATAAAAAACGCAGTGCTAGAAATATTCACAAAGACAGAAACCCCCCCCCCCAAATAGAAAAAAAGCAGCTTCTGATTTCTTCTGCAGTAAATAATTGTGCTTATTGTACTTTTAACATTAACTCTTACTCTTTGATAACAAAACAGTCCACTTTTTCCTATTATCTGTTTTTTTAATCATCAAAACCACAAATTATGAGTGCATCTTTTTCTACTTCATGCAAAACGTCTATAAGGGGTTGTTTTCTAATCAGCCATAAATATATATATATTTTTCCTCTCATCAAAGAAATTAATTTAGCCATCTCTGCAAATTCCATCATCTTCACAAGCCAGTTCTGATCATCTTTATTTCAGTTCCATTTAGAAGCTGGAATTGGCTGGTGAAATCTTCTTTAGATGGTGTGTTGAATTTGGGGTGTTTTTTTTTTTTCAAAAGAGCTTTAAAATCCTTTCTGTGCACGTGACCCTAGCTATGGATAACTATGATATGGCAGATGTCCTATAATGTAAGGATGAGTGTTCAATGATTTTTCTGGTCCCTGATGTTACTGCTTGTATTTGACCTTGACTCTTTCCATTCTCATCTCTTCCTGATCCTCAGATTAAAGATAAACTCAGTAGGAAATTTTGCATCCGTACATTTTAAATGCACATTTCTACACATCCTTTTTCATCCAGAAGCACATGCTATTTTTTTTTAAAAAAATCAGAATTTCTTCGGTGAGTCAAGAACTGACTCAGAATATTTTAAAACTATGAAAGCAAGTAGATTATTTAAACACCAATGCATGCTCAAATCGGTTCCTCTTACCAATTTCAGAGGCTGAAATTCTTTCTTCCACAAATCTATAAGGGAACCGAATTTAGGCTGATATCCCCTTGCAGAATATCTATAAGGTTTCAGAGTACGTATGTCATCTTTGCTCATATCAGTGTTAAGGCAAGTTTTTAGGACTGGGTTAGGGCAAAGCTTGAAATTAAAACCTCAAGATCCATTCAGGTACAGTAACTCAGTCCTCAACACCCGTTTTGAGCTTGACTGACTCACATCATGCCAAGTTAGATGTTCCAGAAGGCAATCATCTGTACTCCGACATCCCCAAACAACTACTAACCATATAAATGATAATCCCCATCCTGAAAGAAACATGCAGTATTGAATTGATAGAATATTTATAGCTGTGGGATCCTTGGTGCTTTCTGAGCTTGGTGATTTTCTTGCAGACATTTCATGACCCAGCTAGGTAACATCATCGATGCTAGAAGGGAGTGGGCTTCAGAGAGTCAACCCTGCTAGCTTCTAGACCAGGGGTAGGCAACCTTGGCTCTTTTATGACTCGTGGACTTCAACTCCCAGAATTCCTGAGCCAGCATGGCTGGCTCAGGAATTCTGGGAGTTGAAGTCCACGAGTCATAAAAGAGCCAAGGTTGCCTACCCCTGGTCTAGACTGATGATGTTACCTAGTCGGGTCATGAATCGTCTTCAAGAAAACCACGAAGCTCAGAGAGCACCAAGGATCCCACAGTATTGAGTGGATTGCTCAGCAATTTGGTAGCCACCTGCTTCCACGATGGATTGCTAGAAACCACTGGATCTTGCAAACCCTCTCCAGTTCTTCCCTGAACGTCCTGCTCTGGAGTAAGGAAAGATCTCCACGATGGAGCAGACCTTTGTAGTTGAAAAGCATTCTGAAGGATCCAAACAATTGTTACTCAAGTCTCGTAAATGTGCACAATTTGCTGCCCTCACGTTAACTGTTAAATTCTTTGTCACTTAATCTTGAGATGATGGGACCATTTCTTCTTGGATCCCTTCCCAGGTCGCCATTGCAACACTCTGATGCGGCAGCACCATCCCAGAACATGGGGAAGCCCTAATGTTACACAAGGAAACCTACATTCTCACTGCCTTTCCTCTCGTTTAATTTAGTGATGCCGCGTTTTGCTGAACAAGTGGAAGTCGCGATTGAGGCCCTGAGTTCAAACGTCCCACAACCGTTTGAAGAGAATGAGTTCATTGACGCCTCTCGCTTGGTTTATGATGGCGTTCGGGACATCAGGAAAGCTGTACTGATGATCAGGGTATGTAAGATAATTTTTTTTCCGCCTTATTGGGATCACATCAAGGGGAGTTGTACAGGTCGTCCTCTGACATAGGACCACAATTGGTCCCAAAATTTCAATTGCTAAGAGAGACAGTTGTTTTGCCTTATTTTACGACCTTTCTTGCCACAGTTGTTAAGTGAATCACTGCACTGGTTAAATTAGTAACACAGTTATTAAGTGAATCCAGCTTCCTCGTGGATTTTTCTTGTCAGAAGGTCCCAAAAGATAATCACATGACCCCAGGATGCTGCAGCCGTCGTAAATATGAACCAGTTGCCAAGTGTCTGGATTTTGATCATGTGACCATGGGGATGCTGCCACGGTCATAAGTGTGAAAAAGGTCATAAGTCACTTTTTTCAGTGCCATTGTAGCTTCAAAAGGTCATTAAACAAATGTAAGTCAAGGATCACCTGTATACTTCATTGGGAAATATGAAATGCACAAGAGACAAGATTCCTCTAAAACAGAAGCGTTTCCCAGAATAAATAAGAAAGCACAATTATGTTTTCAATTTACAAAAAAGATTTTATCTCCTCTGCTGTTTCTAAAATGTTGGCTTCCTAACAGGTAAAATACCTAATGTTGTCCTGTTTTTAAGGAGGACAATACACATTTTATTGGGTAAGATACTTAAAAAATTTAAGTACGATAACAGAAATCAGGGTAAATTGGTCTTCCCCGTGTTGCATGCTTAATCACTCTAGCCTTACTGTAGTTATTTTTGCCCGGTGTAAAAGATCAGGTCCACAACTAAAGATCCAATTAACTGATTTATTGCTGTTCATGCCTATGCACAGGAATATTCTCAATGAACTGTTAGCACGGTTAAGATTAGATTAGGATCAACGGAATTCAACCAAGCTTGGACTTAGTTCGCTTCTGGTTACATAGGGATTCTAACTGATCCCTCTTTTAACTCTGCCTCCAGGTTCTGCAGAGAAGAGAAACAAAGATGATTAAGGGACTGGAGGCTAAAATATTTACCAAAAACAGTTGCAGGAATTGGGTATGTCTAGTTTAATGAAGAGAAGGACGAGGGGTGACATGATAGCAGTCTTTCAGTATCTCAGGGGCTGCCCCAAAGAAGAGGGAGTCAGGCTATTCTCCAAGGCACCAGAAGGCAGGACAAGAAGCAACGGATGGAAACTAATCAAGGAGAGAAACAACCTAGAACTAAGGAGACATTTCCTGACATTGAGAACAATCAATTGGTGGAACGACTGATTAAAGAAGTTGAAGGATCCCTAGTCCTTCTTTTCATTAAACTAAACATACTCAGGTCCTGCAACCGTTCTTCGTATGTTTCAGCCTCCAGCTCCCTAATCTTCGTACGAAATATCTGTCAATATCCCTTCCTTCCTCTCAAGCCACCTATCCAAAAACTCACCCCTCCCGCCCACAATTATGTCTTGATTTCTCTGGCTTGGACCGTTGTCCGTGTTAATGGTGGAGAATTCTCTCCTCTCCCCTTGTATCTATCATAGCAACGGCAAATTGGCTAAGCTAATTGCCAGTTTGTGTACTTCGATATAAGCAGCCCCATTAGCCGAAGCCGGGAGATTGTCGATCAGCTGCCCTTTAATAATCAGCGGTTCAATACAGATCAGTTTTCCAAAATTAATCACGCGGTAACCGTTTCCTTTTCACCCAGCATACTTTCATTTTCCCAGTTGTCTGGGTGTCTGGTTTTCAATTGTGCCGAGCACATTAAAACCACTTGTATCCCTTTAATGCTTGTGTAGAACTCAAGAGAGGAAGATAGGTATTTTTAATATCTAAATGACTAAATAAATTAACTAGCTGCTTGACTGAATCTCCAAAGGGAGAGGCTTCGGCATTTATTCAGGTAAGGAACTGTCATTTCAACCCCAAGTAAGCAATTGATTTAATTTTATCAGGTTTCTTCTCCTCCTTAATAAACTTAATAGGGCAATAACAGAAGGACTCATTTTGTGTATGGCTTTCCGGGCTTTTCCTCACTAGCTTGCCAATCAGCCTCAATTGGTGGGTTTTTTAAAGTCAAAATACAGGTAGTCCTCGATTTACAATAGTTCGTTTAGTGACTGTTACAGCGGCACTGACAAAAGTGACTTGTGACCATTTTTCACACTGACGACCGTTGCGGCATCCTCACGGTCACCTGATCAAAATTCAGATGCTTTTCAACTGACTCATATTTAGGACGGTTGCAGTGTCCCAGAATCATGTGATCCCTTTTGTGACCTTCTGACAAGCAAAGTCGGTGGGGAAGCCAGATTCACTTAACAACCGTGTTGCTAATTTAACAACTACAGTGATTCACTTAACAAATGTGGCAAGAAAAGTTGTAAAACGGGGCAAAACTCACTTAACAAATTTCTCACGTAGCAACATAAATGTTGGGCTCAATTGTGGTCGTAGGGCCAGGACTACCTGTATGTGGGGACGGAGTAGAAAAGTCTTAAAATATCACATATAAAAGCAACTGATTTGAGCCAAAACTTAAGTAAAAAAAATCATAGACCAAACTGCATCAATCTTCTGTTGCTTTATCTACTCTTTAGTACAGATTGTGTTGTCACCATAAGTGGGATCTCCCCTAGAGAAATGCTTGCAAAGAGAGTCAGTTTGATGTATTGGTTTAAGGCAGGGGTCACCAGTCCCTGGACTACAGCCTGGTACCTGCGTGTGGTCTCTTAGGAATCAAACTGCACAGCTGGAGATGAGCAGCTGGTGAGGGAAACCGAAACCATCTCCCTTTTCTGGTCTGTGGAGAAAAAAATGTTTTCCATGAAACTGGTTGAGTGGCAAGCAAGTGAGTGAAATCAAACCATCTTCCCCCTATCTGCAAAGCCATCAACATCACTGCTGGCTGATGTTCCTGCTTTCGGTGGGGTTATCCTTTTCTAAGATCCGATCAGAGCAGTTCGTTTGAGGAAGAGCATCCCATCCAATCACTATCCCATCTACCACTCTAGTGGCAGAAAGTGAAGAGGAGTTAAAGAGCCTCTTGAGGAAGGCTGGAAGAGAAGAGTGTAAATTCAACATTAAGAAAACTTAAGATCATGGCATCCGGTCCCATCATTTCCTGGCAAATAGAAGGGGAAAAAATGGAAGCAGTGACATTTTATTTTGCTGGGGTGGGACTATAATTCCCAATCTCCTGGTGATTGGCCCAAAGTCACCCAGTTGGCTTTCATGACTAAGGCAGGACTAGAATTCAGACTCTCCTAGTGATTGGCCCAAAGTCACCCAGCTGATTTTCATGACTAAGGTGGGACTATAATTCCAAATCTCCTGGTGATTGGCCCAAAGTCACCCAGTTGGCTTTCATGACTAAGGCAGGACTAGAATTCAGACTCTCCTGGTGATTGGCCCAAAGTCACCCAGTTGGCTTTCATGACTAAGGCAGGACTAGAATTCAGACTCTCCTAGTGATTGGCCCAAAGTCACCCAGCTGACTTTCATGACTAAGGCGGGACTAGAATTCAGATTCTCCTAGTGATTGGCCCAAAGTCACCCAGCTGACTTTCATGACTAAGGCGGGACTAGAATTCAGACTCTCCTAGTGATTGGCCCAAAGTCACCCAGCTGGCTTTCATGACTAAGACGGGACTAGAATTCAGATTCTCCTAGTGATTGGCCCAAAGTCACCCAGCTGGCTTTCATGACTAAGGCAGGACTAGAATTCATGGTCTCCCGGTTTCTGGCCTGGTGTCTTAACCTCTAAATCAACCTGGCTCCTTCGTGCCTTGCCTTTATTTCTAGGGGCCATTGCAAGAACTATTGCCCTGTTCCATCTGCTGTAACCCAACTGTTTTTTTTAACCATCTCAGCAATAAAACCCTAAAGAAAGGGTTGAAAAAACGGAGGAATGAAAGTGTGAAAAGACCGAAAGAATACAAGGAAGGTTCTCCTTACTTTGGCAAGCATAGATAGGGAGTGTTACAATCTTCTCCATACCTTCACCAATCCAAGGTCTGCTCCATTGTCAAGTCTCGTGATCAGGCTTTTAACAATTACACAGATCACACGTCAGACGGTGTCCAATTTAGAGAAAGAGGGGTGGGCTGGTCTTCTCCCCATCTCTCAGCTCAAGGTGCCTTTTTCTGTAAACTCTTGAAGGACGGTGCAATCTGTTCAGCGTGTTGTCTCATAGGTCTTCTTCTCTTCCCCCCGCCCCCAGAGGAGAAACACAATTATTTTGAAATATCACATTCCAAGGGGGAAATGCATCCTAGGGCTGTTAGTTTGCCCAATGTACATTCCCCCAGTTAACAGGCTTAAGAGAAATCACAGCAAGGTGATGATTAATGCTGGTGGGGAAAGAGCAGGTTTGGAACAACTTCATTTTTTTGTGGACAATTCAATTTGGGGTGCTGCCTGCCTTTCCAGACAAGTTAATTTAAAATGAAGAAGAAACAACATTTTCTGGGGCAGGTACTTGATAAAACACGAACATAGCAATCACTGGAGTTCATTTGTATCCTTTGTAAGCTTGCCATCTGTTTCTTTTTTTCCTTCCTTCCTTCCTTCCTTCCTTCCTTCCTTCCTTCCTTCCTTCCTTCCTTCCTTCCTTCCTTCCTTCCTTCCTTCCTATACTTCTCTTCGTTCCTTCTTTCCTTCCTTCCTTCCCATACAACCTCTCTTCTTTCTTCCTTTTCCCTTCCTTCCTTCCCTTCCTCCTGCCCATACAACCTTTCCTTCCTTCTTCTCTTTCCTTCCTTCCTTCCTTCCTTCCTTCCTTCCTTCCTTCCTTCCTTCCTTCCTTCCTTCCTTCCTTCCCATACTTCTCTTTGTTCCTTCTTTCCTTCCTTCCTTCCCATACAACCTCTCTTCTTTCTTCCTTTTCCCTTCTTCCTTCCTTCCCTTCCTCCTGCCCATACAACCTTTCCTTCCTTCTTCTCTTTCCTTCCTTCCTTCCTTCCTTCCTTCCTTCCTTTCTTCCCTCCTTCCCATACTTCTCTTCATTCCTTCTTTCCTTCCTTCCTTCCCATACAACCTCTCTTCTTTCTTCCTTTTCCCTTCTTCCTTCCTTCCCTTCCTCCTGCCCATACAACCTTTCCTTCCTTCTTCTCTTTCCTTCCTTCCTTCCTTCCTTCCTTCCTTCCTTCCTTCCTTCCCATACAACCTCTCTTCTTTCTTCCTTTTCCCTTCTTCCTTCCTTCCCTTCCTCTCGCCCATACAACCTTTCCTTCCTTCCTTCCTTCCTTCCTTCCTTCCTTCCTTCCTTCCTTCCTTCCTTCCTTCCTTCCTTCCTTCCTTCCTTCCTTCCTTCCTTCCTTCCTTCCCTTCCCTTCCCTTCCCTTCCCTTCCCTTCCCTTCCTTCCTGCCCTAAAATCTAGACTCCTGAAGAGCTAGAGGATGATTCTGATTTCGAACAGGAAGATTATGATGTTCGGAGCCGGACAAGCGTTCAGACCGAAGACGATCAGCTTATTGCTGGCCAGAGTGCAAGGGTGAGTTTACAGTCTCTAAGCGGTGCGTTAATATCTCTTCCTATTTGTCTGCTCCTGCAAGCTGATTTGCAGAATAGAAAGCTTAGGATGGCTACCAAGCGTGAGATTCCATTTTGAGTTCTCAAGAACTGAGTTAATTTGTTTGACACTCAAGTGGTGTTGATTGGAGAAGTTTGTGCACACAAAAAAAAATCTTCTTTCTCCAAGATTTATGCAAATATTTTGGTTTTCTTAAAACTGTTTTTCAACACTTAATCTGATACATTTGTCAAAAGTCCCAGGAATTCCAGCCTTCACACTGAACAATTTAGAAAAGTATCAGGTTTCTAAATCTTACTATTATCTCATGTTGAAGACTTTACATAAAACTCAGCATCATGGTGTCCTAATTTTGATAAGCAGAATATTATGAGGTTGGACTCTTATTTATTACTGATATCAAAATCTCCAAGCCAGATAGAAAGCTTTTCTTAAAGAAGATTGAAACACTTTTTTTTCCACGTAGCTTCTCGTGTTCCTCAAAACCACAATTGGATTGATACAATTGTTTGCTAAGACATCCTGAAATTAAAAAAATACCTAGGTGGAATTTTCAGTTGCTAAAATCACCACCACTAAGAAATGGCATTGTGGGCCATTTCATCATACAAACTTTTGATAGTAGTCCATAAAATTAAACCTACCTTTTCTTCTGTTTTAACCAACTAGATGGTAATACAACATGCTTGCAGGATGGTATACATTTTGTTTAAGCAGCTCTACCAACCTAGCAAACTGAATTTTTCACCAGAGTTTTGTTGTTAATATATTTAAAGGTTTCAATCTTATCCCCCCCCCCTTTTCCTTCTGTCCTCCAGACTGTACATATTCAGTTCCTCCAATCTCTCCTGGTATGTTTCGTCCCACAGACCTTGGGCCATTTTTGTTGCCCATCTCTGGACTCACTCAATCTTATCAATTCTTTTTTTTTTTTTAAAGTGAGGTCTCCAGAACTGGACAGGGCCCAAAGTATGCCCCTTCTGCCAGCATGGATAGGCAGTCCCCAATTCAAGATGTTGGTTATCTTGAATAAAGCCCTGCATGGCATGGGTTGAGGATATTTGAGGAACCATCTCACCCAAGGGGAACTGGCCTGCCCCACCCATGCTCGAAAAAGGGACATGCTGTGGGCTCCATCAATCAAGAGATTCTGGCCAGCGGGGTCCAGGAGAAGAGCCTTCTCTGTCATGACTCCCACTCTCTGGAACATAGTGTCTTCAAGGTGAGATGTGCCTCCACGCTCTTGGTCTTCTGTGAGGGCCTGAAGACCTGGCTCTTCCAGTTGGCTGCTAGTTTGCCCAACAAAATCTGCATTTTTGTTCAGTGTGGTTGCTTACGAGTCCTAGGAATATTTCCCCATAAAATAACTCTGCTTCTGTATAACTGGAAGCTATATGTGGTGATAACACCACTCCATTGTTTAATGACTCCACATTTGTTGTAGATTAGAAGTAAATAAAACTGGAATTTATACTTCATAGCCCATTGAAAGAAAAAAGAGAATGCATTCTTTGGAGAGAGAAAAAAACAATTTCAGTGTTGGAAGAAGCATAAAAATGAAAGTTAGCCTAAGCTGGAATCATACCACATATCAAGGAGACTCATTGTGGAACACTGTGCACAAACACACACACACAAATAAATATGCGCAATCTTAGAGATGCAAATAAACATTAGGTTCATAAAACAGGGCTATCGTTTTCTTTGAGATGCAAAGAAGAGACTCACTTTTTATGCCTTTTGCAGGGGAAGCTGTTGTTGTTCTGTTGTGTTTGCACATTAACAATTCAGACTGCTGAGCTACCTTGATAAGGCCTAATTAAAACTCAGTCGGTGAATTCTAATTTGATAAGCTTTCATGTTTTCTTCATTTTTCTGATCTCCTGATTCAAGATAACCTTTTTTTGCCCCAAAAAAATTTGGTTCTGGAAAAGGTCATTTATGAATTTTTAAAAAGCCAAGAGCATTTTAAGATTATGTAGAGAGAGAAGCAATAGCTGATTGAAAGTGACATAAACAAGAAAAAAATGTAATGACACTTAAATTTATGTCACACCCCATTAAATGTACCAAGCAGTGGGATACAACCCTGGAGCCAAATATACTTTTGATTTAGAAATCACTGCTGAAAGGTCCCTATTTTGATCTTCAAAAGTAATTATTACCTTTTTGCTGTTTTCTTGTCTTGAAAAAAAATTAAAATACATTGGAATTCTTGTGTTTGCGACTGGTATCAGAGTCAGTTTAATGGTGATATCTGTTGAAATTATTTTCAAATTCCTCTAGAAAAGTTATCTTGCACAGCATGAATTCTGGAGTGTGCAAAAGTCTATCAAGAACCGAAAAATTAGGAGTTTTCTTTTTTTTAATATTTTTTTTATTTTTCTCCAAAGTTAAAATACAAAATAGAAAGAAGAAGAAAAAAACATTGACTATCAAACCAAACAACCAAACAATATGTAGCAAAAAAATATTAAAAAACGTGTGTAAAACAACAAATCAGAAATATATTATTAATATTAAAATTAAACATAAAATGTCCCCTGATTGAATGCTAAAAAAAAACAAACTAGAATATCTGATGCGTTCTTCCCCCCTTGCATATCAGAGCTACAAGTTAGTTATAAACTTTTCCATTTATAATTACTAAAAATGCTATGTTACGGGAAAAATGTCACCGACATGGAAATATATTGTCTATCAATCAAGGCAACCACCATCTATTCACTACAAAAAGAAACAGGTAGGTAATCCCAAGAACAAAACTCATCTTCAAAGCCCTCTGTTAATAGTCTGTTATTGTATTTAACACAGAGAAAATTCACAAATGGCTTCCAAAATTTCAGAGTTTTCTTACGGTATCAGTGGCAGAACTTGATGACCCACTTCTGGGCAGATTGTCACCTACTATGATTCAGCTCACTAGCCAAATTAGTGCCATCTGTTACTATATTATAATGATCCTGAGTTTTGAGCTGTTTTTCCCCTTTCTAGTAGCTAATGAAGTAGTCCTTGACCCATGAAAGATTCTGCGACAATAGATATTTCATTTTGAAGGTACCGCTAGACTGTTCTCTGCTTATTTGCTGCTAAGTTCAGAAAAACAAGCCAGAGCATTTACATTGACTGGTCCAGCTCTGAGAAAGTTGGTTAGTTGGTATCGGCGATCTAAATCAGACGTCTCCCAAACGTGGCGATTTTAAGTCTTGTGGACTTCAACTCCCAGAATTCCTCAGCCAGCCATGCTAGCTGGAGAATTCTGGGAGTTGAAGTCCACATGTCTTAAAGTCGCCACGTTTGGGAGACCCCCTGATCTGAAAGGTTGTCTAGATTCAGCAGAAACGAAAGCACAAATAATCAGATAATTTTCAAATGAAGGCCAGAATGGATAACGTTACATTTTTTAAATGATTTTCCTGCTTAGGGGAAGTGGTGAGAAAGCTAACTCGAAGCTTGCATCCTTGACGTGTCTTAAAATTACGTGATTCTGTACGGTTTAATACAGGCCATCATGGCTCAGCTTCCTCAGGAGGAGAAGGCGAAAATAGCTGAGCAGGTAGAAATATTCCATCAAGAAAAGAGCAAGCTGGATGCCGAGGTGGCCAAATGGGATGACAGCGGGAACGACATCATCGTCCTGGCCAAACAGATGTGCATGATCATGATGGAGATGACGGACTTCACTAGGTAGGTCCATCATTGACGACGGTCCTTGTGAGGGTTGTCTGTGGAGTTTCTCAGTCATCCAGGTCCTGGTTGTCCCAAAGGTGCTTTTTCAAAAATCAACTGGGTTTTCTTTCCTTCTTTCTTTCTTTCTTTCTTTCTTTCTTTCTTTCTTTCTTTCTTTCTTTCTTTCTTTCTTTCTTTCTTTCTTTCTTTCTTTCTTTCTTTTTTTATTAAAATAATTTTTATTGAATACAAAAAAAAGGAAAAAAAAGATTAAAAAACATTGAACATAGTGTATCATCTTTGACATACATCTTTGTCTAGACATTCCGTATTATAAATATACTTTATACATTTCAGATATTCTTCCTCTATTTACATCCCTTCTAATGACCTTCCTTCTTTTTTCCCCTTCCATTTGTAAAATTTATTCCAGCTTAAATAGTATTCTGTTTCCTCCTGATTTTTTTAATTCTTTAGTCATCTTATCCAATTCTGCGCAATACAAATTTTTCCTTATTAACGCATCTCCACTAGGCACTTCAGTTGCTTTCCAATTTTGGGCAAACAAAATTCTTGCCGCCGTTATTACATGAATAATTAGGTATATATCATCTTTGTTTATATTTTTTTCTAATATGCCAAGTAGTAGCATCTCTGGTTTATATTGAGTTTTTTGACCCGTCATTTCTGTTATCCAATTCCAAACCCTCTGCCAATAAACCTGTACCTCTTTGCAAGCCCACCAAACATGAAAAAAAGTACCCTTTTCCCTTTTACACTTCCAACAAAGTGGTGAGTAGCCACTATACATTTTTGCGAGCCTAGCCGGTGGCAGGTGCCATCTAAAGAGCATCTTATAGAGATTTTCCTTATAAGTTGTTGCCAATGTAATTTTGCAATTACGTTCCCAGGTTTGCTGCCATTGGTCCAGGTTTATAGCGTGCCCCAAATCTATTGCCCAGGTAACCATCGTTTCTTTAACTTGTTCTTCAAATAATTTATATTCTAACATATACAGTATTTATATATTTTTTTGATTTGTTTTTTCTCCGAGCCTAATAATATTTTATCAAGCCCCGTATCTTGTCTATTAATTCCCCATTCTTTCTTGTCTTTCACGTATCTTTCTTTCTTTCTTTGAAAGCGTTTTGCTTCTCATTCAAGAAGCTCTTTCAGAAGAACTGAAGAAGCTTCATGGATGAGAAGCGAAACATTTTCAAAGAGAACTGAACTGGATGAGAAGCAAACAGCTTTCGAAGAAAAAACGACAACAAGAAAGTCCGGTTGCCTTCTGAACGGCACTTTTGGGACATCTTTGTGAGGGTTGTTCAAAAGGAAACAATTCATCCCCAAGACAGAAAGCCTTGAAGAAAAGAGCTGCATGGTTGAGGCCAGGAAGAAACATTCAGTCCAAACTCATGTAGCATTTCACTAGGAGAAGATATGTTTGAGGAACTATCTTGTTCTCCAAGACAGAAACATCGATGGTGGTTGAAAAGAGCAACTTTTTTTGTTTTGTTCTTCCAGCCTTTTTTCTCTCTAGGAGATTCCCACCACGGATGCCTTCCACACATGTTGGAGCTACAAATCCCAGAATTCCCAACCTGCAAGGCTATACCTTTGAAATGACGAGCTTTTATTTTTTTTGTAACAAGCTTGCTCTAAAATGAAGAAGACGGGTTCTTTCCACCAGCTAATGATGCTGAACTAGACCTCATTCCAGGTTCACCAGAAAATAACACTGTGTTATGGGCTCTAACTGAACTCATAATTGCCAAAATAAGAAAAGTGGTAGCAAGATCATTGTACCACTGGTGGTATTTATTCTCCATTTAATATGAATCCCAAAAAAGGGACCTAGAGCGCTTTTTCTATCTTTGAGGGCTCTCTCCCATCATTTGTTATCCTGACCTTATTCCCTGGAGAACATCATAACATCATGTTGCATACATACAACCTTAACTGAGATTCATTGCCATTTCAAGACTGGTTATGCTGTCAGGCTTGCTCACAAAAATAGAGCTTGCCAGCATTTCAAAAATTCAGAAGAAATGACACAGTTCCCATCTTGAAGCTTATAGACCAAGGGTTTGATTACTGCCTGGATATGGCACCTCCTAGAAAACCTGAGTTATGAGTTCTTAAATTCCAGGACTTAGAGATACTCAAAAAGGATGAAGCTCACCAATCTTTGACAAATTGTATAGTTCAGGGGTAGGCAACTTTGGCTCTTTTATGACTTGTGGACTTCAACTCCCAGAATTCCTGAGCCAGCCATGCTGAGGGGAAAGGGAGAGGTTTCCAAGCTGAGCCATGCTGGCTCAGGAATTCTGGGAGTTGAAGTCCACGAGTCATAAAAGAGCCAAGGTTGCCTACCCCTGGTATAGTTCTAGTCCCACTTTAGGCATGAAAGCCGGCTGGATGACTCTCTCAGCCCAACCCACCTCACAGGGTTGTTTTGGGGAAAATAGGAGGTGGAAGGAGTGATGTGTATGTTCATCACCTTGAGCTACTTATAAAATAACAATAGCGTGATAAAAAAAATTAATAAACAAATCAGCCGAACAACCTGACAAGCCATTGCAAAATAAAATAAATAAAAAAAATTCTGAAACTCAACCACTTTTTTAACAAACCTCCCCGATAGCGTTCAACTTTGTGCAAGTGTAAAGCTGCCTTCCTTTATGTCCCTGCTGAACTCTGACCCATTTCCGGATTGGATCTGGCCGATTTTACATTAAATCCAGCTTGGGGAGTCAGGGGAAACGCTGAGCACTGTTGCTGTTTTGCATTCCACCAGGAATACCCTCTTAATGAACACTTTTAAAAATGCATCTACAATTAAGTTCAGGAGCTCGGAGGCAAAAAAAACGATCCAAACTGCTGGCACAGCATTTTAAATTAGCTGTAGATCTACATTGCCTCCCTTAGCCCCCCCCTTCCCCCCCCCAATCTCCTAACCTATACTCTAATAAGTAGTTTAAAGAGCGTGGTGTGCTAAATTGTGGAAACAGTCATCTCTCAGTTCTACAAGAATATGAAAAACAAAAATGGAACTGTTGATACAAGTTTTATAGAGGAATTATTGAGTTTGTCATTTGTACTTCTATAACTGTCTGGTTAGCTACAGCAACCAAACAGGAGAGATACAAACTCTAGCAGATAGTCAAGAATGCAGAAAAAACAATTGCAACCAGGGGACGGTGCTTATTGGGCATTGTATGCTCAAACAACTAGACACGGGGACAGTTTTTTACCCCATGTGCCATCCATCTGCTGAACACATAATTTTCACAGTGCTGCCTAATGTCTATGTATATTTATCCATGTAGTGCGTCTATAGTATTATTTATCCTTCTTATCTTCTTTGCTGCTCCTCTTATTGGTGGTATTATTATTATTATTATTATTATTATTATTATTATTATTATTATTATTATTATTATTATTATTATTATTATTATTATTATTATTATTTCATCACACATGTTCAGACTGGATTTGGCATTTTTGTCTACCTATCGAGTCCTTTCCAAGGACCTGGGATAGGCAGATCTGGATGTTCGATGGTGTTACAGATATTGTTGCAGGATGTAAGCTGTTCCGAGTAAAGCTGCCTTTTGCAATTGACTGACGGCAAATTTGTCAATGCCGATGGTGTTCAAGTGGCGCTCCAGTTGTTTTGGGATTGCACCCAAGGTGTCTTTGGGACTACTTTTGCTTGCTTTAGCCATAGTCATTCTATTTCTATTTGTAGGTCTTTGTATTTTGTTATCTTTTCCACTTCCTTCTCTTCTATTTTGCTGTCTCCAGGTACTGCCACATCCACTATCCCAGGGGTAGGCAACCTTGGCTCTTTTATGACTCGTGGACTTCAACTCCCAGAATTCCTGAGCCAGCCATGCTGAGGGAAAAGGGAGGGTTTCCAAGCTGAGCCATGCTGGCTCAGGAATTCTGGGAGTTGAAGTCCACGAGTCATAAAAGAGCCAAGGTTGCCTACCCCTGCACTATCCAGACTTTTGTTTCTTTCTTACTGATAATTGTTAAGTCCGGGGTGTTATGTGGCAGGTGTGTCTGTCTGTTAGAATTCTAAAGTCCAAGAGCAATTTAACCTTAATTATTTATTTAAATGTAATAATTTATTATTCTTGTTTTTGTTATTCTGTTGCTTTCCATGTAGACTGAGTGCTTTTGTACTGGAGACAAATTCCTTGTGTGCCTTCTAATCACACTTGGACAAATAAAGTGTTCAAATTCAAATTCATTGGCATTGCCTTGTTTCCAAGCATTAAGTCAATGGCTTTTCCCTTGTGTCTTCTAGGGGTAAAGGGCCACTGAAGAATACCTCCGATGTCATAAACGCCGCCAAGAAAATTGCAGAAGCCGGCTCCAGAATGGACAAACTGGCGCGGGCGGTGGCCGATCAGGTAATTTTGGAGCTGCTCTCGGGATGAGTTTAAGCAGCAGAGCGAACCATTTTCGCCCAGCGTCATGGTTTGTGTGCCTGGAATGGTAATCTCTGCCTTTCCGATTAAAGCAGCTTTTCAGCAATAGAAGAAGAAACACACATACACACAGAGTCCCGAATTTCCTTTTGGTAGGCTAACTGGCTAGGCTGGCAGTGAGAATTTTGGGAAATACAGCTCCTAAAAATCTGCATGGCAGATGTTAGGATTGGAGATGGGCCTTGACAATTTTTTTTCACCTTATTAGGATCACATCAAGGAGAGTTGTACAGGTAGTCCTTGACTTAATGATTACAATTGAGCCCAAAATTTCTGTTTGCTGAGTACGACAGATGTTAAGTGAGTTTTGCCCCCATTTTACGACCTTTCTTGCCATCGTTATTAAGTTAATCACGAAAGTTGTTAAGTGAGCAGTACAGTTGTTAAGAGGATCCGGCTTCCCCATTGACTTTGCTTGTCAGAAGGCCGCAAAAGGGGATCACATGATCCTGAGACACTGCAGCCGTCATAAAGGTGAACCAGTTGCCAAGTGGCTGATATTGATCATGTGACCAAGGTGATGCTGCAATGGTCACATGATCAATATCAGCCACTTGGCAACTGGTTCACCTTTATGACGGTTGCAGTGTCGTAAGTGTGAAAAACAAATCACTTTTTTCAGTACCTTTGTAACTTTGAACAGTCACTAGACGAATGGGTGCAAGTTCAAGGATGACCCGTATTCCCATTTCTCCTGTTTTCTTTTGCTGTCTCTGGGGCTTTCTTAAATCTCCATGAGTCATGCCGGTATTTTGCACGTAACCAACTTTTAAGCAGCTATTTAAAAGGGAAACGCTCCCTGTCTGCAAAATCGTGCTTAAATTGAGTTCTGCCTGGAAGCCATTGCTGCAGGAAATGGTTCTGTTAACTAATTGAAAGAGAAGAGCATGGAGGGGGTCACAGTCTATTCTGAAACACGATACTAGATAGTGTTATTTAATTGCTGAGTCTTATGTAATACATTGCATTTATAGGATTTGTTCTCGGTGAGAAGCCATTTTTGCAGCATAGGGAGTCTTGTTAGGATTAGCTGAATCTTTGACCGGGCGCAGTGAGTGAGGATCCATGCGTAGCTAGCAGATGGGATCGAATTTCCAGAAGTGGACTTCAACTCCCAGAATTCCCTAGTCCTCTGACTTTGCTCGTCAGAAAGGTCACAAAACGTGATGACTCTGGGAGTTGAAGTCCACCTCTCTGGAAATCAGTTGTTATCACTTCTTAACATTTGTTAACTCAGTTGTTAAGTGGGTTTTGCCCCTATTTAGGACTTTTCATGCCACAATTGTTAGGTGAATCCTCTAAACTTCCTGACAGTGAGAACAATTAACCAGTGGAACAGCCTGCCTCCAGAAGCGGTGAATGCTCCAACACTGGAAGTTTTTAAGAAGAAATTGGACAGCCATTTGTCTGAAATGGTATAGGGTTTCCTGCCTGAGCAGGGGGTTGGACTCGATGACCTCCAAGGTCCCTTCCAACTTTATTATTATTATTATTATTATTATTATTATTATTATTATTATTATTATTATTATTATTATTGTTGTTGTTGTTGTTGTTGTTGTTGTTGTTGTTGTTATTATTATGGCTCATCGCACAGTCAGCCAGATGTTCAGACTGGATTTGGCATTTTTGTCTACCTATCGAGTCCTTACCAAGGACCTGGGATAGACAGATGTGGATGTTTGATGTTATTACAGATATGGTCGCAGGATGGAGGCGGTTCCTAGTAAGGCCGCCTTTTGCAATTGACTATTATAATATTATAATATTATTATTATTATTAAATTTGGTGATTTAAGTTAAGTTGTTAAGTGAGTAACATGGTTGTTAAGTGAATCTGACTTTCTCATGCACTTTGCTTGTCAGCCGGTCGCAAGAGGTGATCACATGACCCCGAGAGACCGCAACTGTCATAAATATGATTCGGTTGCCAAGCGCCTGAATTTGGATCACGTGCCCATGGGGGATGCTGCAGTGGTCGTAAGAGTGAAAAACGGTCCTAAGTCACTTTCAGGGCCATTGTAATTTCGAACTGTCACAGGTTGAAGATTACCTGTATTTCCCATTCTATTTAGTCCCATGAAGTCGATGGCTTTTATATGCTGGATTTCCTGACCTGCCATCCTTAGGTTTCCTCTAACCCAACCTTACAATTAAAACTGGGTATAAATAATGGGGGAGCTTCCCCCAGGAGTGAAAATTTCAGCTTTATGGTTTGAAAAAGGACAGCTGTCAGGGAATTGCAGAGCAACTCTCCAAAGGACATTAAAGACACTAACACAAACTGATCATTTTATATAAATGAATATAATTCACATTTATATTTAAAGCAGGCAGACATAGTCCGGAAGACAGGAATATCATGAGGTAAATCAAAAACAGTATAGAGAACACACCGAAGAGAAAAAGGCGGGAAAAAAGGGAAACGCCCCCTTTATAGGGTACTTAACGGCAACCAATCAGAGGGCAGATTGCCTCATGCATGAGTCAGCGCTAATCAACGGCAACTGTGTGTTGTGGCCCATTGACCGCTTTACTGTTCCAGCTACTAAATTTAATATCCTAACAGCAGCTCTGTCTTTCAAACAAATCTTCCACACCTGCTGATGTTTAATTAATCCTTTAAAAGTGAATCTCATCAAGGAAAGGCTTCCACTCTGCCCTGTAGAGCCTCCTAAAGAATTCCTTTGTTGGTTTGGAGGAATATCTCCAAAAGGTCACTAAAAAGAAAGAAAAAAATAAAACCCCACAAGCAAATTACCCATAACTACCCGTCAGTGATCTAAAATGAAAGCAGAACAGCTGCTCAGCCGAGCTGGGAGTACCAGCAGAACTTTTGAAAGCATCATTACTAGTTGTTGGCTTTTGGGGGTTTTTTTTTTAAGTCGCTGAGGTTATTTGTCTTTCCTCAGAGCCTCAAAACCGGGGAAATTTTATCGAAGTTTTGAGACCTCTTTGCGGCGTTAACTTTTTATAGGCTGTTTCATTTTTAATTACAGCGCTAAAGAGAAAGAGAGAAACAAAGAGAGGAAGAGAGAGTTTTAATTTGCTCCTTCCATTTGAGGCTTTTGCCGTCTTCTCTGGAGGATTTAATCTCAAAAGTATATTTCAAATGCAGGGTCTCTGGAGTGGAATAAATGCGACTGTGCTAAATGGCAGCTAAATAAGAAAAGACCTCCGGGATTTGGACTTGAAAGATGAGGCAGCTTTGGGAAGAGAAAGAGGGAGACAATTTCCTGGCATTATCGTATATATGGAAGAAGAGATTAGCCTTAACTACCCCGGGGAATTCTCAAGAAGGCTGATTTAAGAGAAAAAATAATATGTAGTATGTAATGTGGAGGCTCTCCGCCTATGTGTGTTTTTTAACTCACATTATAATGGCCACCTGAATTTTATTCGGCCAAAGGGCCGTGCAGTTCTTCATTGGTTTCTTCTAAGTTCTAAGATGGACGGTTGCAGGAACTGGGCATGTCTAGTCTAACAAAGAGAAGGACTAGGGGTGACATGATAGCAGTCTTCCAATATTTGAGGGGCTGCCCCAAAGAAGAGGGAGTCAAGCTATTCTCCAAAGCTCCTGAAGGCAGGACAAGAAGCAACGGATGGAAACTAACCAAGGAGAGAAGCAACCTAGAACTAAGGAGAAATTTCCTATCAGTGAGCACAATTAACCAGTGCAACGAGGTTGTGGGTGCTCCATCACTGGAGAGTTTTAAGAAGAGATTGGACAGCCATTTGTCCACAACGGTATTTGCAGGGGTAGGCAACCTTGGTTCTTTTATGACTCGTGGACTTCAACTCCCAGAATTCCTGAGCCAGCTTCTGGCTCAGGAATTCTGGGAGTTGAAATCCACGAGTCATAAAAGAGCCAAGGTTGCCTACCCCTGGTGTAGAGTCTCCTGCTTGGGGAGGAGGCTGGACTAGAAGACCTCCAAGGTCACTTCTAACTCTGTTATCTATATTCAATTCTAAAAGCCCTTTACGTCCCCTGTTGGAGGTGAGAAAGATCCAGATGTGAAAATCTACAAGATTATTCCCAATTGGGGCAAACAACAACAACTCTAAACAGGAATGACCAAAGTCATAAAATATTTCCCACATTTTCCAGTTATCTTCATCAGTAGCAGAGCTCAATTGGATTTGGACTGAAGCCCATCTGGCTTTACTCTATGTAGTCCTCAACTTACCAGTTCAATTGGGACCAGAATTTCCATTGCTAAGCAAGGCAGTTGTTAAATGAGTCACTTTTGATTTTACATCCTTTTTTTTTGCCACGGTTGTCAAGCAAATCATTGCAGTTGTTAAGTGAATCGTGCAGTCATTAAGCAAATCTGGATTCCCACATTGATTTTGCTTCTTGTAAGCTGCTGGGAATGTCACAAATGGCAATTAAAAGACCCCCCGGGACCCTGCAATTGTCATAAATTCATTCCGCTTGCCAAGCACACAAATTCTGATCACATGACCAACATTCGTGAGGACAAGGAATGGCCATAAGCTCTTTTTTCAGTGCTGCTGTGACTTCAAACAATTGCTAAATGAATGGTTGTAAGTTGAGAACTCTCTATACAAAATTAGGAGGCCTCTACTTGACCTAGTAAATCTTCCAGCTTGAAGAGCGGGATGAATTTTCTCCCATTGTTTTTTCTTCAGCCCACATTGTCTCCCTTCGTCCTAAACCAACCTTGAGCTAATTATGCTTCTACACAGGAAGCTATATGGTTTCCAGAGATAGCTTGTTGTGGCTTGCATGAAAAATGACTTCAACTGCAAGGTTTCCTCGGAAGGAGCTGTCTCCTCTAAGAACTTCATTAAAACAAGACAGGCAAAGGCCGCAGAGCCATTTTGGAATTTGATCCACCCCCTTGACCAGTAGCTGCTACAGAAGGAACCTATATATTTTTCTGTGTAAGGTGAATGGTGTCGCATCTGGGCATTGTCTTTGTGCCCTTGTGTTGCACCGGCATTGTGCGTGTGTATTTATGGAAGTAAATATTTGTAGCTCATGGCTGAACTCTGAGCTTGGTGGTTTTCTTTCAGACATTTCATTACCCAACTAGGTAACACCATCAGTGCTAGAAGGGAGGGGGGTAAGTTGGGGGGGATGACTATGGGGTCCTTGGTGTTCTCTGAGCTCAGTGGTTTTCCTGCAGACATTTCATTACCCAACTAAGTAACATCATTAGTCTGCCTCTCCCTCCCTCTCTCTCTCACACACACATCTATCTATCATCTGTCTGTCTGTCTATCTATCTACATTATATCTAACTGTGGGCTCCTTGGTGCTCTCTGAGCTTGGTTGTTTTTTTGCAGATGTTTCATTCCCAAACTAGATGACCTCAACGGTATTGTAGTAACAGTACAGTAATCAATAAGATTAGTAACATTGATGATTTTACTTAGTTGGGTAATGAAACGTCTGCAAAGAAAGCAACCAAACTCAGAGAGAACCAAGAATCCCACGTTGTGTGTGTGTGTATAAGAACAGAACAAGCTAGATACTATATGTAGGTGAAAAACCTACGACCGTAATGGAGCCTGGAATTTCTGTCTAATGTCATGATGGTCATAAGTCAAGGCGCCCACGTGACCGACCCAATTTTACAACATTTTTTGCAGACGTCAGTAAGTGAACACAGCGATTCTTAAGGAAATGTGGCAGTCATTAAGCAAACATTGCCGTTGTTAAGTGAACCCTTGTCCATAATAGGCTTTTTTTTTTTTGCCAGAAGCTGGAAGTAAATAACAATAGGACTTATATCACTTCACAGTGATTTACAACCCTCTCTGAGCAGTTTACAGAGTCAGCATATTGACCCCCAACCATCTGGGTGCCCATTTTACCGACCTTGGAAGGAGGGAAGGCAGAGTTAACCTTGAGCTGGTCAGGATTGAACTGCTGGCAGTCAGCAGTTAGTTAGCCTGCAATACTGTGTTGTAACCATTGCACCGCTATGGCTCAAATGCTGGTTTCTGTCAAAAGAACCAAGATAAATCACATGATCGTGGGACACTGCAAACAGCCATAAATGCAGGCGTGTTGCTGAGTGGCCAAAATGCAATTACCTGACTGTGGAAAGGGACCAGCCGTCAGAATTTTGAATTCAAGTCATAAGTACAGGTAATCCTCAACTTACAGCCATTCATTTAGTGACTGTTCAAAGTTACACCAGCACTGAAAAAAAGTGACCTATGACTACTTTTCACACAACCATTGCAGCATCCCGTGGTCTTTAACAAGAGATTGGACAACCATTTGTCTGAAATGGTATATAGGGTTTCCTACTTGAGCAGGGGGTTGGACTAGGAGACCTCTAAGGTCCCTCCCAACTTTATGAGTCTTGTTATTCTAGTCAGGTGATCAGAATTTGGACGATTGGCAACCGGCATGTATTTATGATGGTTGCAGTGTCCCATGATCATGTGATCATTTTTTTTTTTTTTGCGACATTCTGGCAAGCCAAATTGATGTGGAAGCCAGATTCGCTTAACAGCGGTGCCAAGAAAGGTCGTAAAATGGGGCAAAACTCATTTAACCACTATCTTGCTTAGCAATGAAAAATTATGGCTCTGTTCTGGCCATAAGTCGAGGACTATCTGTGCAGTATCTTCGGTTATATCACTAGCCTCTCTCTCTCTCTTCTGTACCCCCCCCCATGAATTATGTTCCAAGTTGCTGCAGGGATTACAAACCCTTCCCAGTCCCGACTCCACTTAGCTAAACTGAATTGTGCCTGTGTTGTTTTGATTTGTAAGGCATGTCCAAAGAGTGCCACAGGTGTCGTTCCACCGGTGGAGTTGAAATTGCCATTTCCTGGTTGCAGTTCAACAACGTAGCCTCATTTCGTTCTCCTTAATGCTTGCCGGGCTGACAGTCTCTCCTTTCAATGTGGTTCATTCTCTACCATAAAAGATAGTATATTGTGCACCGAGAGAACTTTATGTGCAATCTGAACCATATCCTAAGGAGACGGAAACAATATTTTTGCTGTCTGCTTTACAGTTCACCGGATAAGTGACGGACGGTGGTGGTGCTTGCTTGCTTTCTCTGTTTCTCCCTTTTTGCCTTCGGCCTTCTTGACTTCTGAGCGTACCGTTTTGTGCTGTGAAAGAAAGATTTATTGTTTATTTTATTCATATAGTAGGGCTGTATTATTATTATTATTATTATCCTTTTCATCTTTCCTACTACCTTCTCCTATTGATATCTTGTGATTATATTACTTTTGTTGTTTGTACGTACACTGAGAGCTTCTGCACCGGAGACAAATTCCTTCTGCGCCCAATCACACCTGGCCAATAAAGAAGATTCACGAATGAAGGCAAATATACGTGTCCCAGGATAATGAAGGGAGATTTATTCTTCCAAGCTTTCAGATTCATGCTGGAGTCCATCTTCAGGGAATTTTCAATTTAGTTCAAGTTAAGTACATAATGGCCACCCAACTTGCTCATGGTGACTCTGGGTGGCTTATTGCCCCAATACAAAAATAACCAATAACCCAATATCCCTAATACAAAAGCCAATAAACCCCCATTCCCTGGTGGCAACAATCAGATCACATTTATGGGCTCCGTATCACCCTGGGCTCCCCTGACCCATAGGCTAAACCATGCTGGCTCAGGAACTCTGGGAGTTGAAGTCCACGAGTCATAAAAGAGCCAAGGTTGCCTACCCCTGGGCTAAACCTTCAAGGCCTTGAGAAAGTATGTCAAAGTGAGAGCCAATCTCATCTCTGCAGGATGATGTTCCACAGGGAGGGAGCCACCACAGAGAAGGCCCTTCTTCTTCGTCCTGCTAGATGAACCTCCTTAAAAGAGGGGACTCATAACATCCCCTGCTTCCCCGCCTCTGGTGGGTCAAGTAGATATGACTTGAAAAAAAGCACTCCTTCAAATAACCAGGTCCCAAGCCACGTAGGGCTCTAAAGGTATAACCACCACTTTGAATTGGACCTGGAAGCAAATCGGCAGCCAATGCAGCTCCCGCAAAAGAGGTGACACATAATCAAATCTGGGCTTTCACAAAACCATTCAGGCTACCACATTTGGAAGCTTCCAGTAACTTTTCAAGGGCAGAGTGCATTGCAGTAGCCAAGATCTGTCCTGAGGATGATGGTGATGATGTTATCCATTCAGTTGAGTGCAACTCTTGATGATGCTATGGGCAGGTCTCTCCACGTCTTTTGATCTTGTACTATTTCTTTTGAGTTTTTCTGCGCTATGGCTGGTGTCAGCTTTGATGGTGTCCAAACATGGTGTTCCTTGACGGCCTGGTTTCCATTTACCCCTAACTCTTCCCAGCATAATTGCTTTCTCCAGTGACTATGGAGTTTCTCAATCATCCAGGTCACGGTTGTCTTTTTCAAAAGGCAACTGGGCTTTTTTTTGTTTTGGTTTTTCCTTGAAGACGTTTCACTTCTCATCTGAGAAGCTTCATTGGTTCTGACAATAGCAGTTAGCAATGGCACTTAGATTTATATGCCGCTTCACAGGGCTTTACAGCCTTCTCTAAGCAGTTTTGCAGAATCAGCATATTGCCCCCAACTATACGGGTCCTCATTTTACCATTTCAGAAGGATGGAAGGCTGAGTCAACCTTGAAGTGGTCAGGATTGAACCGCTGGCAGTGGGCAGAATCAGCCTGCAATGCTGCATTCTAACCCCTGAGCCACCACGACTCATGAAAGGAATGAACCAATGAACCAATGAAGCTTCTTGAATGAGAAGCAAAACACCCTCCAGGAAAAAAAACAAAAGAAAGTCCAGTTGCCTTTGGAAAAAGCACCTTTGAGACTTTCTCCAGTGAATTCCCCCACATGAGATGGCCAAAGTAAGCGAGACAAGATCTGGTCTGGGTAAAACCAATCATCAAAACGATCAGGCGAAACCAAGCCCTCAAAGCCGATACCGCAAAGCGACTGCCTTTTCTCTGCACATTCAGCATCTCCATCACAATAAATCAAATTCAAATTGCTTCTCTCTCTCTCTCTCTCTCTCTCTTTTCCTTCACAGTGTCCCGATTCAGCCTGTAAGCAAGACCTGCTCGCCTATCTTCAACGCATCGCCCTTTACTGTCACCAGCTTAATATCTGTAGCAAGGTCAAAGCAGAAGTCCAAAACCTTGGCGGAGAACTGATTGTTTCCGGGGTAAGACATTCCTGTATTTTCCTGTTATAGCGTGTCTTACGTTTTAAATTAGAGATTTCCCTCCCCTCCCTCTATTTGGAAAATATATATCTTGGTCTTCAAAAAGCAACATTATTCCAGTTTGATGAAGTGACCGGAGGCTTCATTGCTATGTCATCCACCCAAAGAGCTTCTGCTCTTCACACCCATTAAAAATATAATAAAATAAGATATTAAATCCATTATGAATAGGAGCTCGGTTTTATTTTTAGCAAGGTTGGACAGCCAAACGGGCTTTCCTTCTCTGATGATAGGAAAGTTCCACTTTTTCTATGCACTTCACCTCGTCTAAACTGAGATATCCTTAAGTCTCTCAGTGAACCTCAACATGAACATTTCATTCACCTTCCTTTAAGGGGGGGGACAATAAGTGTAGAGAGACTTGTGGACTTCAACTCCCAGAATTCCTCAGCCAACCATGCTTTTGCTGGCTGGGGAATTCTGGGAGTTGAAGTCCACACGTCTTAAAGTTGCCAAGGTTGGAGACCCCTGGTGTAGAGGACACACATGTGAGCAAGTCCTTTGAGGGGGCCGAGACTTCAAGAACGGCCTGATTCTAGAACACCCTGACTTTTTTTCTAGCAAAGTAACTAATAAAACGTAATCCTTTCTCCAAAAGAAACGTTCTCACCTAAAAAAAACATGATCCAATCATAGACATTATGCAGGTAGTCCTCAGCTTACAATCTCAATTGAGCCCCCGATTTATGTTGCTAAGTTAGACATTTGTAAAGTGGGTTTTGCCCCATTTAACAACCTTTCTCACCGCAGTTAAGTAAATCATTGTCATTCTTGCATTAGTAACACAGTTGTGAAGTGAATCTGTCTTCCCCATTGACTTTGCTGGTCAGAAGGTCAGAAAAGGGGATCATATGACCCCGGAACACTGCAACCGTCATAAATATGAGCAGGCTGCCAAACATCCGGATTTTGATGACGTGACCATGGGGATGCTGCAACAGTTGTTAAGTGTGAAAAACTGTCATCGGTCATTTTTTTCAGTGTCATTGTAACTTCGAATGGTCACTAAACCTGTAGTTTTTTTTGAATCGTGATTATTTGCCTCCTCTGGGCTTAATATCAAGTTCTAATTATTAGGAACACTCATGAACTTGTGATTCAATGTTGATCCAAGCATCCCTTCGACCAAAAGATGGGCTAAATTTAATATTCTTCAGCTGGGCCATTGAGTCCATGTATTATTTTGAATTCACATGCTGCATTCAGAACTAATTTTGTGGCATGACTTACTGCTTCTATCACCTAATATTTCTTGAGCAGTTGGCCTCATCCCATCACAGTTAAAGGCTATACTCCTCTAATCCTTCATTTTTAAAAAAAATACAGATAGTCCTCAATTTACAACAGTGACTGTTCTTAAGTTACAACAGCACTGAAAAAATGACTCATGACTGTTTTTCATACTTATCACCATTGCAGCATCCCCATGGTCACATGATCAAAATTCAGATGGTTGCAGTATCCATGTGATCACTTTTTGTGACGAGCAAAGTCAACGGGGAAGCCAGATTCATTTAACAACAATGTCACTAACTTAACAACTGCAGTGATTCATTTAATAAGTGTGGCAAGAAAGATCGCAAAATGGAGCGGAATTCATTTAACAAATGTCTCATTTGACAACAGAAGTTTTGGGCTCAGTTGTGGTCGTAAGTCGAGGACTACCTGTATATGATTCCAGGCCTCTTTCCACAGACACACAGAAACATTCACATTCATGTTTCCAATGATGGTGAAAGACACTTCTAATGCAATTGGATAGCCACTCAGAATTAAGATTTTTTTTTTTTCTGGGAGACCTTGTGGGAAAAGTCCTCCTGATCCTGCAAATTTCTTGTCCTGTGTGCCAAATAGTGTCCATTTAAGATCTCGATGTTCTTCAGGATGTGGAAATGAGCCTCCTTTGTCCTCCCATCTCTCATATAACAAGCTGAGATCATTCTTTTACTTGCTGACATTGCTGGATCTGCTTCCATTCTCATGGGTTTTGACCACGTCCACCTACCTCTGATCCGTCCCTCAATCTCACTTATGCATCGGCTTGGCTGTTGAGCTTAAATCTCATTTCTGTCCTTTTTTTCTTGTATCTACTATATAGAAGCCACCTTGGGCACATGCTCGAATAGCTTGTGTATGTTGTTGGCTTGCCATTACATGCAGTGAAACTCAAAACAGCACAGCGTTTGCCTTCTTCATTCCCTGTGTGGTGGTCTTCAGCACCCACTGCTTCATCCCCATCATCTTTTTCTTCATTAAACCATCCGCTGAAGCAGTGCTACCATCAACTTGCAGATGATTGGCATTGTGTGTTATAAACTTAAAGTCCCATTCAGAGAAAAAACCCTGGTATTATCTTCTCTTGATCTTTCCGGTGTTGGTGTAGGATCTCCCTTCACAATGCCTTTCTAGCAATTGTGGTGTTGCTGTATTATATCAAAGAGCCGGATACTGTATGCTTCAAGACTATCCAATAATATGGATTCCAGGTTCACTTCATCTGTAGCTTCCTTGCTTATTTTATGCTATCATCTTGTTCATCATTCTCTCTTGGATAGCCAGTTGCAAATAAAAAACTTTGATTTTATTTGCATCAAATAAAAAGCAGACTTTGCATACAGTATGGTGCTCATGATTTCCTTCAAACGATTGACAGTTGGAAAGCTTATGTATTCACTTTTGGGCTTCCAGCTTCTACCACTGGACTCCGATGAGATAAGGTACACACTCACTGGCGAAAACTAATATGTGTGCGTATTATCTGGATGATTCTGTGCTGTAGATTATTTTATATTTGCAGTGTTCCTTGGGATATTGAACTTAGCAGACGTTGAGAATCTAGAAAGAGTGCAGAGAAGAGCAACAAAGATGATTAGGGACTAAAAGCTAAATCATATAAGAACAGTTACAGGAATTGAGTATGTCTAGTTTAATAAAAAGAAGGACTAGGGATGACATGATAGCAGTGTTCCAATAAGGCTGCCACAAAGAAGAGGGAGTCAAGCTATTCTCCAAAGCACCAGAAGGCAGGACAAGAAGCAAGGAGAGAAGCAACCTAGAAGTAAGGAGAAATTTCCTGACAGTTAGAACAATTAACCAGTGGAACTGCTTGCCTCCAGAAGTTGTGGGGGCTCCAACACTGGTACTTTTTAAGGAGAGATTGGACAATCATTTGTCTGAAATGGTATAGGGTCTCCTGCTTGAGTAGGGGTTTGGACTTGAAGGCCTCCAAGGTCCCTTCCAACTCTGTTATTCTGTTCTATCTTCTGTTCTATCATATCTTCTATATCAATGAGATAGAAACATGGCCTCTCCTGACATTTTTCTTCAATAAACAGTCCTCAGGGCTAAACTGGATTGAGAAGCCTCAGTAATTCAGATCTGAGTGGGATTCAATGGGTCTGGTAAAATGTACTTGTGACTGAAATTACGTGTACACATTTGTCTGGCATGTATTGTTTGGCAATATTGCATCCAGTTTTTGTCACCGCAATACAAAAAAGATGTCGAGAGCCTGGAAAGTATGCAGAGAATAGCAATAAAGATTATAAGAGGTCTGAAGGCTTAATCGTACGATGAACAGTTGAGGGAACTAGGTATGACTAGCCTATTGAACAGAAGGGCTGTGGGTAAGATGATAATGTCTTCCAGTACTTGAGAGGCTGTCACAGAGAAGAGAGGGCAGACTTAAAACTCTCCAAAGCACTTGAGGGCAGAACAAGAAGCAATGGGTGGAAGCTTATTAAAGAGAGATCCAACCTAGAACGAAGGATAAATTTCCTGACAGTGAGAACAATTGATCAGTGGAATGGGTACCTTCAGAATTTATGGGTATTCTATCACTGGAGGTTTAACAAACATAGACTAGACAACCATTTGACTGGGATGGTTCCAGCCCTACGAGTCGATGAAATGCTATGGAACAATCTATAGATGAGAGAACCTCTCCTTTTAATTTCAGTTTTTCGTTTTCCTCGCCGTATATTTGCAAGGTCCATATCTTTATCACTTTGCAAATGGGGGTGGAAATGAAGTATGCAAAACATCAGGATACGTTTTGTGCGTTTCTGCATCTTTTGCATAGTCCACAAAATGTAAAAAATTTGGCAAGCATTTCTCAATGGTCATGCATTTCGGGGACGTATTTTCCTCTTTGGAGTATTGTTAAGTACATTCTACCCAGTTTAAAGCAGAGAGCGGCAAAATGTTCTTCAGATGTTGAATTTGCATGGACTCAAAAGGTACATATTTAATTGTCTATAAAAAAAAATGGACACAGTAGCTTTCTTCTCTATTTTTGTCCTATACAATCCCCTAAAAAATGGCATTGCATGGACTGAACAGAAAAAAGCATGGGTTATATGACATGACTCCTCCTGAATTAAGGGTATTGTATATAATGTGTGACTATTAAACAGCAGAAATGTTCTTGAGAACTTCATAGGAAGCGGCGGCGTCCAAAGCAAATCTGCAGTGTTAGAAAACTTGTTTCGAAACTATTAACGGTCAAACTTGCGACGTCACGTGACGTTGCGCGACGTATTGGGACTTTTTCCCCATTGCCGGCAATGGGGTGGGCGTGGTTTTGGCGTGACGCATCCGGCCCGTGGGCCGGAAGTTTGACATGCCTGATCTAAAGAATACAAATAGTCCTCAACTTATGACCACAATGGAGCCAAAATTTCCATTCCATTTCCATGGTTGTAACTCGAGGGCTACTTGTATTGTCTTTGCTCTACGACCATACACTATATTTTTAACAAACTGAAAATGTTCATTATTGGACAGGTTGAAGATGGATTAAAATTAAACTTTGACAACCGTAAGATTTCTTTTCCAAAACCTGCCTGTTTAAAAACATGCAGCCGTCTTATTCACCATATTGTATTATACAAGTAGTCCTCAACTTACAACAGTTCCTTTAGTGAGTGTTTGAAGCTATCATTGCACCAAAAATAAGTGACTTATGACTGTTTTTCACACTTATGACTATTTCAGCATCCCCATGGTCACATGATCAAAAGTCAGACGCTTGGCAACTGGCTCATATTTACGACGGTATGCAGTGTCCCGGGGGGGTCATGTGATCCCCTTTTGTGACCTTCTGACCAGCAAAGTCAATGGGGAAGCCAGATTCACTGAACAACCATGTTACTAACTTAACAACTGCAGTGATTCACTTAACAACTGCAGCAAATCAGGTCATAAAATGGGACAAAATTAATTTTACAAATGTCTAGCTTAGCAACAGAAATTTTGGGCTCAGTTATGGTCGTAAGCCAAGGACAACCTGTATTATACATCCCCAGAGCCCCTCTTTAAGGAGTTTAGAAATGTGAAATATATATATATATATATATATATATATATATATATATATATATATATATGTGTGTGTGTGTGTGTTGTGTGTGTGTGTGTGTGTGTGTGTGTGTGTGTGTATATATACATATACATATGTGTGTGTGTGTATAATCTCTCTGTGTGTGTGTGTGTCTGTGTGTGTATACACACACACACACACACACACACACACACACAGAGAGAGAGAGAGAGAGAGAGATTTAAACAACTAAGTAGTTGTGTCTCTAACCTAAATGGAGTATTATTTACCAAGACTTTACTTTTAAGCACAATTGTTAGAAACCGTTTTACTTTAGAACTATACGATAGACTTACACTTTGCAGCCTGTGCAGATTGCAGCCTCTTAACAATGAAAGCAAAAATGGGAACAGGTGGGTGTTATTGTGACATGCTCATCACACAGAATTATTTCCAATGTGTTCTGACAGCAAGGCCTCTGTGTTGCATGTGTTAACTTCGTTTGACAGTGAGAGCCTTTGTTGTCCTTTAGAACTAAGTAAAGAAACAGAGGCAACTTTTGAGCCTCCCGCTAGCATTTTCCCAATATATTCACAAAGATTGATCTCCTTTTGAACTACGGGAGACTTACTTACACAGTTATGTGCTCCCAAGCTATTAATTTAGGTCTAGGTTTCCTGGACTACTGTCCAGGAGAGGCCAGCACAATAATTTGATCAGCAAGTCGACAGCAGGATGGGGATTATTCGGCAAGTGTTGTTGGCTTGTCAGGATGCCCATGATATATAGAAGAAGATGCAGTGATATAGAGGACAATGCTATCCGTTAAAATAAGTTTTAACCACCGATCAATTTCATATTGGAATGGGCTTCTTTTGCCCTGAGCAGAAAAATGTCTTAAGATGACTTCTGGAGAACAATTTGTTCTCTGTCGAATTTTTTTAAAAATTGAAAAAGTCTTAAAAGTACTGCTTGGACAAGATAGATATCATGATGTCAGGAGCAATAACAATAACATTTAGACTTATATACCACTTCACAGTGCTTTACAGCCCTTTCTAAATGGTTTACAGAGTCAGCATATTGGCCCCAACAATCTGGGTCTTCTTTTTACTGTCCTCAGAAGGATGGAAGGCTGAGTCAATGTTGAGCCAGTCAGGATCGAACTGCTGGCAGTGGGCAGAGTCAGCCTGCAATACTGCATTCTAACCATTGCATCACCATGGCAATGCAACAGCAGTAGCAGTAGAACTTAGATTTTTATACCGCTTCACAGTGCTTTACAGCTCTCTCTAAGTGGTTTACAGAGTCAGCATCTTGCCCCCAACAATCTGCGACTTCATTTTACCGATCTTGGAAAGATGGAAGGCTGAGCCAACCTTGAACCGGTCAGGATCGAACTGCTGGCAGTGGGCAGAGTCAGCCTGCAATATGGCATTCTAACCACTGTGCCACCATGGTTCGTGTGGGAAATGACTAGTGGTCATTTATTTAGGTATGCTGAAGTTGTGGCAGGTTTGGGGGGGGAAAGCTTAATGGACATGGAAATATTCTGGTATTTCCTGCAAAGAGAAGGAGGAGAGGTGTATTTTTTGCCACAGGATGATATCAGATTATATTATAATCAGTGATAATAATAGTCAGATTAATAGACTAGATGTTAACAGTCAGATTATGTTCATTTATCATACTAAATGCAAGCTTTTAAAAAATATTCTTTTATGCCACTTTTTTATTTGTATGAATAACTCAAGGCACTGAATATATTTAATATTCCTCCTATTTTCTTCACAATCACCTTGTGAGGTGAGTTCAGCTGAGAGAGAAAAAGTGACCGGCCCAAAGTCACCCAGACGGCTTTCATGCTTAAAGCAGGATTAGAACTCACAGTCCCCTAGTGATTAGCCCAAAGTCACCAGCTGGCTTTCGTGCTTAAGGTGGGACTAGAACTCACCGTCTCCTGGTGATTGGCCCAAAGTCACCAGCTGGCTTTCGTGCTTAAGGTGGGACTAGAACTCACAGTCTCCTAGTTTCTAACCTGTTGCCTTAACCCAGGGGTAGGCAACCTTGGCTCTTTTATGACTCGTGGACTTCAACTCCCAGAATTCCTGAGCCAGCCATGCTGAGGGGAAAGGGAGAGGTTTCCAAGCTGAGCCATGCCGGCTTAGGAATTCTGGGAGTTGAAGTCCACGAGTCATAAAAGAGCCAAGGTTGCCTACCCCTGCCTTAACCATTAGACCAAACTGGCAAATGTTCAGCAATAGATTCTTTGACAGAGTTCATAAAATGGAGTTAGCATGAAATAAGTATAAACTGATTGCTGATAGTCTGGAATATCTATTATATATATATTTTTTGTTTGTGAATATTTTGGTTGGTATTGTATGGTTTCTTTGGGGTTTAACTTTTGATTGTGAAAAATAGGGATTTTCGTAATTTCTGTGAACAAATGTTGGTTTCCTGGAAAGGGGAAAAAAACAGATGTTTTATTGAAATGATTTTTTTCTGTGTTCTGAATATCTTCATTGGCACCTTTAAAGTAAGATGTGCTTCGGACTTCTTGTAACACTTTCAAACATTGCCTTCCTTAAATGCACCGCTACGTTCATTAGGGTGACCTTTTTTTCCCCACAAAAAAATATTTATTCCTTCTTCCTTTCTTCAGTGACACAGTTAATACAATTACGATTCTCTTTAAGGGCCATTGTCAAAAAGAACACTGGTTCGCCCTTCAGCATTTATCCAATAATTCTACTCCAGCAAAAAAATTACTTCATATACAATCATAACAGAACCAGTAATGACTGGAGATTTAGAAAGAAAAATATGAATTGTTTTATTTACATCCGCCTTGTTCTAAATTATAGGTTTCAACATTTGTAGAAATAATTTTCATCTTGTTGGAAAATCTAGGAGGGATCTCTTTCTTTGTTATATCTATACTTCCTTTATGATAAAACTACTGTTTTCTTACTTATCTACTCTGATTATCTATCGACAGAATCCTATGAAGAGTTCTCAGTGTGGTGATATATACACCCTGATACATTTTGGTTTACATTGGGTTATCATATACCATCTCTTCTCTCTCTAATTTCCTCTTTCGACTTTTCAATTATTGGCTACATCCCTCATTCCCCAAATCTTACTCTTACTTTTCTCATTTTGCTTAAAATCCACCATCCGTCTTAAGAAACATCTGTGCGATATCCTATTCCAAAAAACCCCCAAACATGTTAATTGCAGCTTTATCAACGCTAAGTAGCACTGAAACTACTACTTCAGATCCTTTCTTTTCATCTTTCATTTTATTGTCTCAAATTCTTCTTCGAGAAATATCTGGATAAGCTTCTTTTTTTTTAATAACATTCCTTTACATCAAAAAGGACTCTCCATGTTAAAATCCCGGAACGGTGCTGCTTGGGAAGTTTTTTTGGTTCGCCAAATCAGCGATTCATGTTTTTTTTAAGAAAGTTCAGAAAGTTAAGTTTGTACTAAGTTCAGAAATTTCATGATCTGTCATTTCCTATTCAAGCCAAGCATTAAACTAGGTCTCCCAAGTTATTCTTCCGCCTGTAATATTTGCTCAAAGCTTTTGATATATTCGTGTTCTTTCATGGTCCTTCTTTTAAGGCTCCCTAAGAGTGATGGGTAGGAAAGAAAGAAGAGGAATAAAAATGCCATTGCTTCAAATCTTTCTTCCAATGTTTGGGACACCTTTCCGACTCCAATTGACAGCAGTCTTAAGTAAGGAATAGCTTATTCAGGTAGTCCTTGGCTTACAACCATTCATTTAGCGACCGTTCGAAGTCACAACAGCACTGAAAAAAGTGAGCTACCACCTGTCCTCGCATTTATGACAGTTGCAGCGTCCCCGGATCACGGGATCACCATTTGCGACCTTCCCAGCCGGCTTCTAACAAGCCAGGTCAATGGAGGAAACGGCATTTGTCTAATGAGCACCTGATTAACAACCGCCGTGATTCGCTTAACAACTTGGGCAAAATTGGATGCAACTCACTTAACAACTGCCTTGCTCAGCGATGGGAATTCTGGTCGCGATCGTGGTTGTAAGTCAAGGATTTACCTGTATGTTATAACCCTTATGGATTAAATCACTAATTTGTTTTAATGACAAAAGCAGCTCTCCGTTCTTAACACCTAGGACAAATATCAACTGCTGATAAACTGAAACCAAATTTCAAAAAAATAAAACAGAACAGAAAGCCCCCATTCCTTTAAAACGTCACCCCGTTGCACTTGAAAGTTTCTCATAACATCCTCGTCCCCCTCCCTTTTTGTGCATATAAATGACTATGTTGTATACAGGTAGTCCTCGACTTACGACCACAATTGAGCCCCAAATTTCTGTTGCCAAGTGAGACAGTTGCTGAGTGAGTTTTGTCCCATTTTACAACTTTTCTTGCTATGGTGGCTAAGTGAATTGTTTCAGTTGTTAACTGTTCAAGTGAACCTGGCTCCTCCATTGACTTTGGTTGTCAAAAGGTCGCAAAAGGCGATCACGTGACACCGAGACGCGGCAACCGTCATAAATATTGGCCAGTTGCCAAGTGTTCAAATTTTAATCACATGGCCGTGGGGTTGCTGCAAATGTCACAAGTGTGAAAATGGTCACAAGTTACTTTTTTCCAGTCTGTTGTAACTTCGAACCGTGGCTACACGGATGGTTATAAGTCGAGGACTACCTGTATACAGGCCAGGATGCAGTCTTCTTCCCTGCCCCCTTTAACTAAGGTGTAAGGGTCGGGACATTTAAATGATGAACAATAATCAGTTTTGCAAATCAGAATCCATGGTATTTCCCATTAAGTATTTTTCTTTTCGAAAGTTGGATTCCTTTCAGTGGCAGCTCACCCTCCAAAAGTTAACCTACCAATACAGAATCCACCAGGATGGACGCCAAGCCATTTTCTTAGTCCAAGGTTGTTGGTTTTTTGTGTGTTTTTTTGCAATATCTATATAGTCAATCTACCCCAAGGACTTGAGTTAGTTTTATAACAGTACACTTAAATATATGCCTGTTATTCTACTTCAGTAAGATAGAATCAGGACCACTGGTTAAGCTCCAGTTAAACTGATTTATTGCTCATGCCTATACACAAGAATCTAGTCCAATAACGATCAACACTAAATTGATACTAAATAAGAGTTAATGGAATTCAAGAAGAGGTTGGACTTAGACCCTTTGTGGGAACAAAACGACTCCAGGCTGATGACTCTCTTGACTCTGCCCCCCAGTCTCTGCCTGTCCTCCTACAGTACTCTTTTACATTCTGTACTGTAAAACTACTAAATCTGGTTGCTATTAACAGGTATTATACAATTCCTTTTAGGAAAATATAAACAAGAATTCATACTAATAAGGAAATAAATTCTGCAGTCATTAAACAACGACTGCTTAACTAAAACAGCAACGTAGCCTCTTTCTCAGAAATCCCTGAAGATGTACAATTCTAGCCGAACTAACCGAAACCTTTTGCATTAACACATTGATTAATTGACTATATCTGAACTAAGTTCATGAAATAAGCCATAAAAAAAAAAAATCAAACGGCACAATAAAATGGATGAAACAGTTTTAATAGTAGAGGAGATAAGTCAATGCAAGTTTTAAAATATTGTTCCGTTCATTCAGTTGTAATGTCTGATTGAATAACCAGCTTCTTATGCAACATCTTATGTTTTGTATGCTCTTGAAAGAATAAAAATGATTATTAGGAAAAAAAATGGAGCGTGGACCAAAATTATTACGTTAGCAAGAAGGCATAAACGGAATGTAATAAATGATCTGCCCCACTGGTATTTTTTAGAAAGGAAACTTAATGCAACTTCACAATGACTACATGCAAAATATTACATTATTATTATTAGCCACCCAGAGTCATTGAAAGTTGAGTGACATACACGTTTCATAAATTATTATTAATCATTGTTGCTCCTACAATTGTTCAGCACAGCTCAATATTTAAAAATAAAATAGGTCCTAAATGCAGACTTAATATCAAAAGCAAAGAACAAGGTTTTTTACAGGAACATTTTTGTAAACTATGGTGAGCAGATCTAAATACTGAAACAATGCAAAATAATCAGAAATCACAGGGAACATTATTCAACACTACGTCCGTAGAGATCCACATGCATCTTTTTGTAACAGAAACCTCTTTGACTCAAGAATTCCCTAGAAGTGGAAACAGCCTTAAATATTGTAATAGACGAATTAAAGGCATTCATGATGAATTACCCACCAAGTGAAAATCAGAACTTTGGGATTATAACTCTAATACTCTAATAACTCTAATTTTTCCCCTTCCTTTCCACCTCCCCATTAATGTTAATTTTCCTCTTTCTTCTGGTGCTATCCAGAAAACCAAAATGAAGCCAGCTGCAACTACGCAATCTCATTTCTGTTAAAGGAAATTTAGAGACCAAACGTTTGCTAACTTCGTTTGAATTTATCAGGCCCGTTTTATATATATATATATATATATTTATTCCTTGTGAAAAGATGTTTTCCTTCTGGTAAGACGACATTGGACTAATCTGACAGGCTTGGAAAGAGTGATCACCCGTGTCTCCATTTGTTGACATCTCATGTTTCAAGTGTGCTTTGTAAATCAGTGGATTCTGTTCACTTACTCCCTCAGCACAGCCTAGCAATATCCATACATCAGTTTTAGAAAGATTCTCGGGTGAGCACCACACAACCCATCACTGTTGGAGAGGAGGGAGATCCTCTTTTCCCCTGCTGCCATCAGTTAGCTCGAAATGATTTATTATCAAGCAGCTAGCTTCAGCTTTCTCATCAACAAATGCTATTTAGTTCTAATGCGCAGGCATGCATGCATGCATACACCCACTGAGAATATTAGTAGCTCAGGGTTGAACTGTGGGGGGTCTTTGGTGGTCTCTGAGCTTGGTGGAGAGCATTTAACCAGAAATTGTGCGTGCTCCATCCCTGGAGATTTTAAAGAAGAAACTGGAGAGCCATTTGTCTGAAATGGCATAAGGTCTCCTGACTGAGCAGGGGGTTGGACTAGAAGACCTCCAAGATCCCTTCCAACTCTGTTATTCTGTGTTGGTTTTTTGGCACGTGTTTCATTACCAAAGTAGGTAACATCATTGTCGTCTTGTCTCCTTCATTTTATCTGTTAATGCTTTTATCTGCTGTGTTGTTGTTTTTTTACAATGGATGGTTTAATGTTTTTCAGTGTTTTTGTGTTGTAAGCCGCCCAGAGTTGCTGGATATGAGATGGGTTGGATATTCCAGAAAAAAAGAAAGAAAATAAAATAAACATCATAACGTTGATGATGTTGCCTAGTTTGGTAATGAAACTTCTGCAAGAAAACCACCAAGCTCAGAGAGCACTAAAGACCCCACAGTCCTCCTCCTCCTCCTCCTCCTCCTCCTCCCCTCCCCTCCTCCTCCTCCTCTCAAAAAAGCCCGCTCCCTTCTAGCACTGATGATGTTAACTAGTTTGGTAATGAAAGTTCTGCAAGAAAACCACCAAGCTCAGAGAGCACTAAAGACCCCACAGTCGTCGTTATCGTCATCCTCCTCCTCCTCCTCCTCTCAAAAAAGCCCGCTCCCTTCTAGCACTGATGATGTTAACTAGTTTGGTAATGAAACGTCTGCAAGAAAACCACCAAGCTCAGAGAGCACTAAATACCCCACAGTCGTCGTCATCGTCATCCTCCTCCTCCTCTCAAAAAAGCCCGCTCCCTTCTAGCACTGATGATGTTAACTAGTTTGGTAATGAAACCTCTGCAAGAAAACCACCAAGCTCAGAGAGCCCCAAGGACCCCACACCCACCAGTGTTAAATGCAGTGTTGGAGTTAAGGAGAACAGAAGAGGCGAAGCCATCACCTTAGCATCTACAAAACTGGAATTCAAAGGGAGAACGGGAGAGATCGTTCCCCACGGATTCAGCCTTAGCTTACACGATGCATCTTCCTTTATCCTGATTAAACAGGCCTTGAGATCTATCACCAGCCCAAATCTCAAATCATATGGACCGGAACGGAAGATAAGCTTTTCCCCTTCCAAATGAATTCACATGCAAAAGTGGCTTCAGGTCTTTTTCATACGACGGATCTGTAATATTTTTCAGATTCACCCATCCGTGACTGAGCTAAAATAAAACAGTCATGCAGTCAGGCTTCCAGTCGCGTCATGGATGGCTGGGTGATGTGTGAAGATGCCATATGTTGCTTCACGGAAAATTTTATTTATTTATTTCTTTATTTATTCATTTATTTCCCACATTTTTAAATCGGTTATCTCCCTCATCCAGAGATAGACAGAAGGAGGCAAGATCAGTTTTGCCTCCTGGGTTAGGGGCAGCAGATGATCGTTCGTGTAGAATTGTGGTCCTCTTAGATGAATAAAACACAGGTAGTCCTTGACTTACGGCCAGAATTGGGAACAGAATTTCCGTTGCTAAGCAAGGCAGTTGTTAAGTGAGCCACGCCCAATTTTACAACCTTGTTTTGCCACAGTGGTTAAGCGAGTCGCGTGGTTGTTAAAGCAAATCTGGCTTCTTCCCCATTAACCTGGTTTGTTGAGAGCCAGCTGGGAAGCTTGCAGATGGCAGCCACATAGTCCTGGCACATCGCAACTGTTGTAGATACCGGCAAGTTGCCAAGCGCCCGATTGTTGATCAGTGAGGATGCTGCAATGGTTGTACATGCGAGGACCAGTTGTAAGTCCCTGTTTTCAGCTCCACTGTAACTTGAAACGGTCATTAAATGAATGTTTATAAGTCAAGGACTACCTGTATGTAATATCAGTGGTTTCTGCAGCAAACTGCCACACCACCAACCTGGTCCGCCATTATCCAGAGAGTGCTACCATCATATCATGATCTCCTGAAGTCCCGTGTGCAAACCACGTCTTCCACTGCTCCTGTTCTCTTGCAGAAGGACGAGGGGGGACATGATAGCAGTCTTCCAGTATCTCAGGGGCTGCTCCAAAGAAGAGGGAGTCAAGCTATTCTCCAAAGCGCCTGAAGGCAGAACAGCAACGGATGGAAACTAATCAAGGAGAGAAGCAACCTGGAACTAAGGAGAAACTTCCTGACAGTGAGAACAATTAATTAGTGGAATGACTTGTCTCAAGAAGCGGTGGATGCTCCAACACTGGAAGTTTTTAAGAAGAGACTGGACAGCCATTTGTCTGAAATAATATAGGGTTTCCTGCCTGAGCAGGGGGTTGGACTAGAAGACCTCCAAGGTCCCTTCCAACTCTGCTATTCCGTATTCAGATGCTCACGTGTAGCAAATAATCAGAGGAACGCCCAGGTTTTGCACAAAATGTGAGATGGCAGAAATGAAGGCCGTTGCCTAGCAGTTACACTCCATCCAGACAAAAGCAGCCTTTAATTTAGCACCACCGTACAGGTAGTCCTCGGCTTACAACCACAATTGTGCCCAACATTTTTGCTGCTAAGTGAGACAGTTTAAGTGAGCCTTGCTCCATTTTGCAACCTTGCTCGCCGCCCTTGTCAAGAAAATCGCTACTGCTAAATCAGTAAACACGGTTGTGGAGTGAATCTGCCTTCCCCACTGACTTTTGCTTGTCAGAAGTTCACAAAAGGGGATCACTTGATTCCGGGACGCTGCAAACCGTCATAAATGTGAGTCAAGCGGTTGCCAAGCGGCTGAATTTTGATCGCATGACCTGGGGGAATGCCGCAACACAATCGTAAATGTGAAAAACGCTCATAAGTCACCTTTTTTTTTAAGTACCGTTGCAACTTCGAATGGAACTGTTGGAAGTCGAGGAGCACCTGTCCACCCCAACCCATCGTTCCCGTCACTCCCCTTTCTCCCCAAGTAATCCTGGTTTTGATAATGCCTGTGCTCAGGGAGCAAGGGAGAACATGGCTAAAAACAGGGTTACTCACCATGGAAGTCCCTGAAAAGTTGTGGAGCCGAACTCTTTCAGCACGCAACCCCATCCCCTCCCATTTCCTCTCTCCCTTCCCCTCCCATTTCCTCTTCCCCTTCCCAGGCCCAGTCTCCTTCCTCCTACAATTAGGGCGCCATATTTCTCTTGCTCTCGCTCCCTCTCTCTTTCTCTCTCTCACCCACACACTCTCTCTTTTCTGTATCTCTCGGAAATCAGCCTGGAGTTCAAAGCACTTTCACTACCTTTTATGAGGTAGAGTGTGATGTCATAGATGGGGGCAGGGCTAGTCAACTTTCTACCCACCTACCCACCTGTGCTGAAGGAGCAACGGTTGCAAACGGAAGTGGGGACTCTTCCATGGTGAGTAAACCTTGTTTCTAAACTATACCTTTCCGTGCAGGTGTAAAACGGGTTCCGGTTGTTAGGGGGGGCGCGCTACTTCTTTCAAGAGGAGGGAGTCAGTTGAATCCGTAACGGTGGGGCGATTTCAAATGGCTGGGAATCTTAGTCGGCCTTGTTTTGGGTTTGAAAACACTTGCTTTGGGCTTGAAACAAGACGTGCAGGTTCATAATCCAACATTTAAATGAAGGATCTAAATTTAGGGCAAGAGGCTGTTCCTGATCAGGCCAAAACGTTTGTTGAAGAAACTTAAGGAAAAACAATATTATTGAAAGATGTAGGGTGTTTTTTTTAATGGTGGGTGCAATATGTTTTAACTGAAAGATGCAGGGCATTTTTTTAATGGTGGATGTATTTTACTCACGTGTTTATTCTCTCATCCATATATTGTAGCTAGCAGATACTGGATTCAGTGATTGAGATATAGGGTTGCTAGTTAGTTCTGCCCCCCAATTTGTGCTATAGGGCCTAACCACTACCCCAAACTGGCTATCATAGTTACATTTAACCACCTTATTTTCTTTTTCTAGCAAACCGGTGTGGTGGAAGTCTTCCAATGCTTTTGCCCTTGCCTTCTGTTAGCCCTGCATACCAAACATAACTTATTATCAGTATAATTATTCTTATTGTTTCAGATGTTTATTCCCCCTTGAGTGGGCAGGGGTTAATTAATCACCTTTAAATTCCACTGTTCCTCTGAAGACTTTTTTGTACGTCTAGAGAAGATCAAAGAGAAGAGGAAAAGAATAATTCACTCTAGCCAAAAGGCACCCTAAGGAATTGCATTCATCAGGAAAAAAATGAGCCCCAAATACCCATCCCGAGTTAGTTGATCAACAGAGAAACAATGCAAATATTTTAAAATTGTCACTGGAATACATATCCTGCTCCAAATGTACAGTTTGTTTGTTTGTGTAAAATATACCTGCCTTTCTTTCTATACCTTGAGAAAGTCTCAGACAATTAGATTTTAGTGGTCTTTTTCTTGAGCCATTAGCAACTTCATTGTAAATGAATCGCATGCTTGCATTCAAAGGAGGATTAATATACCCTCTTTTTTTTCACAGAAAAAGGCTGAAAAACCCCAAGTTGCTTTAGTCTGGTTGGATCCTCTTTTGTGGGATGAAAAGCTGCGAATTAAAAAGAAAACCGGGCGGAAAAAATTGGAAAGGATTAGTTTCTTAAAGGGAACACAGTAGAAGTGGATAAGTCAAGGGGTTTATTCAGTTTTATTCCTTATTCCTTCTTATTATTCCGTTTCACTTCCTGCCAACCTGAGGCACGTTAACGCCTGTCAGAGCCAGTCTTAGGAGTTGAGCGTGTAGCTTCGTTGGAGACCTTGCTTGAAAATAGGCCCTATTACTCTGAATAACTTAAGTTGTTCCTTTGAACCTTGAAGGGAGAGTTGAAGACCAAATTGAGACATCCAGCATAAATAGCTGCTAATTAATGGGTTAGGGATGAATGGGAATGAAATGACCAAAGGACCGCAGATCAGGAGAAAACTCCCGGCTCCATCCTTCAAAGAATGCCTTTCATCAAGGTCATATGTAAAATTAAGTGGAGATGTCACATCAGGCAAGATTATTAATTTTAGATAATGAGAAAGATAACGGCTGTAGTAATTGGACAGGTGGATAGCTTTATCAGCTTTTCACAGTCTGATCCCAGGACATCAGTGAAGCTCAATTGTCCATCGAGAAGTATCTCTAGATATCTGGACAAACTCCATTGAGAAAAAGACTTGGGATGTGTACAGTGTTGTCTTAAAGTCTCGTTCAGTTCAAGCTTTATCCCTGATGCCTTTGTGAACAAATCCCATGTAGTTTTCTGGATTGCAGGATGGAAATTGTGGGATCCTTGGTGTTCTTTGAACTTGGTGGTTCTCTCGCAGACTTTTCATTACCAAACTAGGCAACATCATCAGTGCTGGAAAGGAGGGGGATTTGCTGTCTGCTTATATACAAGTGGCTTATCCTGTCAGTGTGGGTGGGAGCGTTCTTAGTGGTTCCCTGATTACGTTGATTACTGTTGGGTTGTTTGTCTGAGCTGGTAGTTCCTTCATTGGAATATTGTTTACTTTTTGATTGTTGCTCCAGTGTTAATTTTGGTGTTAATCTGCATAGATTAACCACCAACACACTCCCACCAACTCTAACAGGGCAAGTTATTCGTATATAAACAGAGTATAATAAACTCCACTCCCTTCTAGCTCTGATGATGTTATCTAGTTGGGTAATAAAAATACCTAACCAAGGACTCCACAGTCCTCCTCCTCCTTCTCCTCCTCCTCCTCCCCCCCCCCCACGAATCCCAGTGCCTTCTAGCACTGATGATGTTACCTAGTTTGGTAATGAAACGTCTGCAAGAAAATCGCCCAACTCAGAGAGCACCAAGGACCTCACAGTTCAACCTTGAGCTACAGATCGTCTCTTCTATCAGTAGTATGGAAGTTATTTGTCCTTGTGTTTTTCTGAGATGTTTTTTTTTAGATCTTTCTGAGTAGCCTACCTCCCTGAATTGGCACATCCACATATCAACCAAGCCAGAGCCTGGTTAGCATTTGAATCCCGATAAAAATCAGCCAGCTGCTGCTTCTGCATGTCCTGTCATCCTTCTCATCATGTCAGAATTAGAAATACGGAGGTGGTTATTTGAGTGTGCTTTGAATAATACAATGCACAAATCTGGTGTCTTGTTTTCCAGGCACATCTGCTGTCTCTCCTGCCCCCAAAGAGTAGCTTTTGTGCAGCTTCAATGAAACAAGACATCCATATAATTTCCTTATGTTTACTTCGTTACCTTTACGCCAGGACGTAGAAAGCCCTTTACAGACCAAATCTGGGATATGGATGGATGGATGGAGGGGGGAGGGGAGGATGGATGGATGGATGGATGGATGGATGCTGGGTCAATTTGATTGATAGATAAATATATTTCCACATCAGAGACATCTTCTTATGTAACGTAGTATTTTTTTTTTTATCAAATACAGGTGAGAAAGTTTATAACTACTTGTAGACTTCTTATGTAAGGGGAGGAGAACGCATCAGATATTTCTGATCTATTTTTCAGCATTCAACCAGACCGGACGTTTTATGTTTAACGTCAGTGCGAACGATATATTTGTTATTTGTTGTTGGGGTTTTTTGTACATATGGTGTTTGTTTTTTTTTAAATTTTTCTTTGTAGTGCCTGATGGTTGTTAGCTTCTTTCTTCCTTTCTTTGCTTGGCATTTTAACTTCAGGTATAAATTTTTTTAAAAAATTGAACAAAAAAGCCCAGATTCACGCAGAGTTTGATTAATCAGGTTTAGTTAGTATCAAGAAATAAAAAAGTTAGGGTATAAAGTCTTGGCAACTGAGCCGGCAAAACATCCACTTTCACTGATGGATTGGATTCCTTGAGGTAGGTCCTCAAAGAATTGCTCAAACTTTTTTTTCCCCCAAAATGGGAAACTCAAAGGCTAATTATCTTTGTCCAAGGCCTGAATGGTCCGAGGGTGGGAAATGCTCCCTTTTCTTTCTCCAGCCTCCATGAGTTCTCTGACATAGTCCACTTGTGGTACATTTCTGCTGCATGTCTAGTTGCAAATAAGCAGTAACTTCATCACTTGGTATTAGCCCTTTAAGCTCTGAACAGTTGGGGGGGGGGAAGTATCAATTTCTCCCACTATACTCTTCCAGGGCATTAAAAGCTACAAAAGAGGCTCTTGTAAAAAATGTCCCCAGGGTCAAAGGTCATTTTTTGGCACTGTGGGAAAGGAGACTTTCTCTACTTCTTTTGCCAGTTTGGTTTAGTGGTTAAGATAATGAGATAGAAAACTATAATAATAATAAAGTTGGAAGGGACCTTGGAGGTCATCAAGTCCAACCCCCTGCTACTAAGCTAGAAACCAGGAGATGGTGAGCTCTAGTCCCATCTTAGGCACGAAAGCCTAAGGTGACTTTGGGCCAATCACCAAGAGTCTGGGAGTTCTAGTCTTGCCTTAGCCATGAAAGCTAGCCGGGTGACTTTGAGCCAATCACCAGGACACCGTGAGTTCTAGTTCTATCTTAGGCATGGAAGACAGCTGGGTGACCTTGGGTCAGTCCCTCTCATTCAGCCCAGTCCACCTCACATGGTTGTTGTTATGGGGGAAATAGGAGAAGGAAGAAGTTAGTTTGTTGCCTTGGGCTATTTATAAAAATAATGGAAGGAAGGAGAGAAAGAAAGAAAGAAAGAAAGAAAGAAAGAAAGAAAGAAAGAAAGAAAGAAAGAAAGAAAGAAAGAAAGAAAGAAAGAAAGAAAGAAAAGAAAAGAAAGACAACCTATGGAAGGACTCCATCAAGAGTTATCTCTGGCTCCTTCTCAGCATTTCAAAGGCTTTTAAGGTTCAGGAGTAAAATAATGTCACCTGTCATTTTTATTGTTAATATCATTTGGATCCTGCTTCCTTTTCTTTTCTTTTGAACTATCGTTAACTGCCTAGAGTACTCACTAGAGTAGAAAGGCAGGGATTAAATAAAAATGAAAAGTGGTCTGTCTGCAGATGGAGTTGGAAGTGAATATCTCTTAATTCCTGGCAGACAAGTGTGGGTTCAAACACATCTTCCTTACGGAAAATTAATCAATGATCTCCCAAACAAACTCTGCAAATAGACATTGCAGCAGGTTCTTTCGATTCCTTCCCATTTGCCTATCCGACACGGCCATCCAAAGCTCCTTACAGAGTTTCTGTTTTACAGGGAAGGTTTGAGTAAATTGCTATTTGCTCTCTGCAATTGTAAACGTGCTTATTCAAATGTAAGCCCATGGAATTCACTGAGGCTTATTCCCAGATAAAGCACCTGTAGTTTTTTTGCCCTTTTTAAAGGAGAACCGAACAGCACAAACAGAATCAAGACAGCACTGATTGCCTTTCTAATTTTATAGCAACTGCTGGCAAAAATTCCTCCTCCTCTGTTTACAATTTATAAACAGAACGTCATCAAGAAAAAAACGCATTCGTAATGTGCGCCCTGGGTTGCATACCTCAAAATTTTATTCAGAGTTGGTGATTAAACCAAATCCCTGAGGTCTTGGATCCAGAGGGAATCATCGGATCTAACACCTAATGTTGGGAAGAAATTTGTTAAGGTGGTTAATTTCCCATTATCGAGTTGTCTTTCCGTTAATTGGTTGTAAAAAGGTCAGCTCTTCCAGTATCTGGAGGAAAACAAATTGTCCATCGATAAAATGGATTTAAATGACTATGTCCAAGAAAAATCCCTAAAGATGATAGAAACCGTGTGAAACAAAAAAAAAAAGGGGGGGGGGGAAGGCCCAACTCTCTTGATTGTGGCTGCACGTAGCATCATTGAGCACACTTTGAGGCATCCCTTTGGTCTATTTTGATTTAACACAACATCTTGATTTGGAAGGAAAAAAAACTTAATTACACCCTCTCAAGTCAAACTAGGATATTGTGAACCAGCCAAATGTCTTTGTTTCCCCAGTAAGAGACCTGTGCACGTACAGAGACGCTGGCTTTTAATGCCTGGATCAAATATGGTGCTCCAGCACTAGAGGGTTTTAAGAAGAGATTGGACAACCATGTGTCTGAAATGGTACAGGGAGTCCTCAAGTTGCAACAGTTCATTTAGTGACCGTTCAAAGTTACAACGGCACTGAGAAATTGAGCTGTGACTGTTTTTCCCACTTCTGGCCATTGCGACATCCCCGTGGTCAGGGAATCAAAATTCAGGTGCTTGGCAACTGACTCATAGTTATGACCGTTGCAGAGTCCCGGGGTCACGTGATCCCCTTTTGCGACCTTCTGATCAGCAAAGTCAAGACGGAAGCCAGATGTACTTAACAACCGTGTGACTAATGCAAGAATGGCAGCGATTCACTTAAAACAATTGTTAACAAGAAAGGTGGTAATATAGGGCAAAATTCACTTAAGGAATGTTTCACTTAGCAGCAGAAATTTTGGACTTAATTGTGGTCGTAAGTCGAGGTCTACCTGGATAGGTTTCCTGCTTAAGCAGACTTTCCAAGGTCCCTTCCAACTCTCTTATTGTGTTACGGCCCCTGGAAGGTGAGGCAACCACGATAAACCAGGATGAATGCAATCAGCGACTTATGACCACAGTTGCAACCAGAATTTGCATTGCTGAGCAAGGTGTTAAATGCCCAGTTTTATAATCTTTTTTTTTTTGCCATGGTTGTTAAGCGAATCACGGCAGTTTTTAAGTGAATCACGCGGTCGTTAAATGAATCCGGCTTCCCTGGTTGACTTTGCTTGTCAGGAAGCAGACTAGGAAGGTCACAAATGGAGATCACATGACCCCAGGGATGCTGCAACTGGGCTAAATACAGTGGTGGGATTCAGCCGGTTCGCACCACTTCGGCAGAACCGGTCGCTGATTTTTTTGTTGTCCAGGCCCAGAATGGACTTCCGGAAGTGGCATCCACGCAGAGAACCGGTTGTTCACCGATTTGAATCCCGCCACTGGCTAAATACATTCCTGTATTTTGATCACGTGACCCTGGGGGAAGTTGTGACGGTCGCTAGTACGAGGACCTGATGTTAGTCACTTTTTCAACTTCACTAAATGAACGTTTGTAAGTCAAGGACCGCCTATATGGATTATTTCTCCATGCATACATAGGAAAGCCGCTTTCTCTGTGCAGTGTGCAGTGTGCAAGTGACGGGAGAGGGCCACCCACAAGAGGCTGCTTTACTGAGTACATCTCATACACATCATCCTCCCCCCACCCTTAGGAATTACTTAAACTACCTTTGAGAAGTGGCTATGTAGTTTACATTATTAAGTCTTACAGAATAATAAGAGTTGGATGGAACCTTGGAGGTCTTCTAGTCCAACCCCCTGCTTGAGCGTGAGACCTTACATCATCCTGAAAAATGGCTGTCCATTCTCTTCTTAGAAACCTCCAGTGATGGAGCACCCACAACTTCAGGAGGCAACTTCTGATTAATTGTTCTCACAGTCAGGAAATTCCCCCTTAGTTCTAGGTTGCTTCTCTCCTTGATGAGTTTCCATCCGTTGCTTCTTGTCCTGCCTTCAGGTCAGTGGTGGGATTCAGCCAGTTCTCATCACTTTGGCAGAACCGGTAGCTAATTTTTTGTTGCCCAGGCCTAGAATGGACTTCTGGAAGCGGCATCCACGCAGAGAACTAGTTGGTTGTTCACATATTTGAATCCCACCACTGCTTCAGGTGCTTTAGAGGTTGAGCCTCCCCTCCTTTCTGGCAGCCCCTCAGATATTGGAAGACCGTGGTGGCGAACCTATGGCACGTGTGCCACAGGTGGCCCGCAGAGCCCTCTCTGTGGGCACACGCACCGTTGCCCCAGTCCTAGGCCTTCAGCTGGGTTTTATAAAACCTTTTCGCTTTAGGCCTCTGCCACCGTGTGCAAAAAAAAAAAGGTTCAATCAATCAATCAATTTCAACTTCTCGCGAGGAAAAACAAGATCTTGCAAAGTTGGAATTAATTGAACTTTTTAGTCCCACCCAGTCTGCCGTTACCACCGCAGCCACGCCCACCCAATGGGCCACACCCACCCAGCACCCGACGATACATAAGTGGGTTTTGGGTTGCAGTTTGGGCACTCGGTCTCTAAAAGGTTCGCCATCACTGACCTATGCCATGTCACCCCTAGTCCTTCTTTTCACTAGACTAGACATACCCAGTTCGTTTTCTTTAGGAAGATAAATCCAGAAATTACTTATTTAGCAATCAAGAAGGGAAACTTCCACATTACTGAGGTCCGGGCATCTTGCTAAGCATTAAGCAGGCAGCGGGGGCCTACTTAAAGCGAAAGCCAGAAAGAATTAAGTAATTGAGGTCAGAGCGAGGAGCTTGTTATTTTGGGTCTTGAGTAAAACGGAGAGACCGCACCGCATACGGAAAGAAGACACTAGCCTGTCCAAGTAAGCCTTATTGTACTAATTACAGGTAGTCCTCGACTTACGACCACAATTGAGCCCAAAATTTATGTTGCTAAGTGAGACGGTTGTTAAGTGAATTTTGCCCCATTTTACGCCCTTTCATGCCACAGCTGTTAAGTGAATCAGTGCAGTGGTTACGTTAGTAACACTGCTGTTACATGAAATCGTATCTTCCCCATCGACTTTGCTTGTCAGAAGGCCGCAAAAGGGGATCACATGACCCCAGGACACTGTAACCGTCATAAATGTGAGTCAGTTGTCGAGCGTCTGCATTTCCATCACGTGGCCATGGGGAGTCTGCTATGGTCGGAAGTGTGAAAAACGGTCGTAAGTCACTTTTTTCAGTGTCGTTGTAACTTTTAACAGTCAGTAAATGAACTGTTGTAAGTTGAGGGCTATTTTGAACATAAACATATGGATTTTTTTTTTCTTGTTGTCAGACCTTGCTAATCCTCTTTCCTGCCTTATATCTTTCAGCATTGAAATAAAGGCAAGACAGTCTGTTGCCTTGCTTATCTTCCTTTAGCGCTGTCCCTTGGGTGTCCAGATGTCAAAACTCTTGCACACAAAATTGTCCATGCAAATCGTTGTGTGAGAATGTTACTTCCCATGGCCGGTGACATTTTTTTCCCCGTTGCTTATCTACCTCTCATGCTTGTCTCTGCTTGTGATCCTGCCCTGCGATATGTGGGATAATGTTAAAACGTCAAAGGAGAACAGGTCTAGAACGGAATAAAAATTCTGCTCAACTGTTGGTTGAAATCTGGGGGATGAAAAATAGGTAATTAATTAATGGTCCAAATTAGGTGCAGCTCGATTTGAAAAACCCTGGCACAGTTCATAGATCAGAAAGCTTTAGCTGGTGAGGGGAACCTATTAGATTTTATTTATTGTTGATTTGGAGAGCTTTTAGAAGCTCGGGCAGTCTCTACGCTTACGTTTTTAAAAATTAAATAAAGACACGGATCATTGCTCAAATGAGAAAGAAGACCATTGTACATTATTGGGAAAAGTTCACCGCAAATGAGAAGAGAAAATTGAAAGGAACAAGAAGCAAATGGGATTTGCAGAGCAAAGCCATTTATGCATTCCTTCCCAGCTCAAAATTAACCTAAACATCCAAGGCCCCACTATGAGTGCATGCGACCCAACTAATACTGGTACTCCTTGACTTACGACCATAACTGAGATCAAAATTTATGTTACTAAGTGAGACGGTTGTTAAGTGAATTTTACCCCATTTTATGACCTTTCTTGCCACAGTGGTTAAGTGAATCGCCGCAGTTGATAAGTTAGTAACCTGGTTGTCAAATGAATCCGTTTCCACCATTGACTTTGCTCATCAGAAGGTCACAAAATCACATGTTGAAGGTGGAGGAGGCAGAGCAGAAAGAAAGGGGAAGAGGAGGAGGAGAAGGAGAAGGAGAAGGAGGAGGAGAAGGAGAAGGAGAAGAAGAAGAAGAAGAAGAAGAAGAAGAAGAAGTAGTAGTAGTAGTAGTAGTAGTAGTAGTAGTAGTTTCAGTGTCTCACGATCTGGGCTTTGCTGTGATTTTGTAGTAGAAATTGGTCCCCATCCAGGACTGAAGTAGAGACTTCCCATTGTGCTTAATTCTTATTTTTACCACTGCAAGTCTATATTATTCTGTCAAACTCTTCCCAACTGCATTCTTCCCCTTGGAGGAAAAAAAATCAGTGCTCAATAAGGTAGTTTCCTCACCCTGATGTTTTATGTGTACACATTGATACGTCTACAAATCTTATTTAAAGTGAATATAATTAGAATTATCTGTTAAAAGCAAGTTATTATATACTGCTGACTGAGGTGGAACAATCTCTATTTCTTCCTCAAAGTCTTGTTCTTTAGATAACTCACAAACTGAAATTTTAAGGCATGTTTAATTATCTTTTATGATTGCATTTTGCCTAGTTTTTTCCCCCTCCAGTTATCATAAATTAAATATCTCCTTATATTAAAAGGGAATCCCTTGCATGCGAAATTAGATGCGATTCCATTTTTAAATTTTATTGTTTAAAAATTACATTGGCTGAGGCAATTAAATCATCCTGTTGAAGAAATGAATCTTTTTGCATGCAAATGTATATATGTGCCCTGTGCTCTTTTTATTTATTTATATTTCCTCACCCCACACTAAGGCTATAACAGCCGAGCAGTTTTGAGGCATTGATATCTCATTTCAAAAGGGGAAATATTTCTAGTGAAACAGCTGTCTATAGCTTTTGATATGTTTGTTATATATTATGAGGAGAAAAATAGCATTGGTAGCTTGCATTAAAATTCAGAATTGGTTAAATGCACAATTAATTTTGCCTCGGAGTCCCAATAGTTTTCTTCCTAATAATTGAAAAAATGCAAATGAGTATAACTAAGCTGCGGATTGACCAGTTATATTACCCCGCAATCTATCTTAATGAATTAAATGTGCATTATGTCCAGATAAGTAAATTATTTTAAATGTGATTAAGTGGGGTTTTTTTTTGTTTTTGTTTTAAAGGAACAGGGAGAAAAGATTCCACCACCACCCCTTCCCAAATTCAAAGCTTTTGTGTTTGTGGCTATAGTCTAAACAGTTACGGGCAGTGCTCGACTTACAACAGTTTGTTTAGTTCAAAGTTACAACGGCATTGAAAAAAGTGACTTACGGCCATTGCAGCCTCCCCCATGGTCATGTGATCAAAATTCAGACACTTGGCAACTGACTCATATTTATGACCGTTGCAGTGTCCCGGGATGATGTGATCCCCTTTTGCGACCTTCTGACAAGCAGAATCAATGGGGAAGCCGGATTCACTTAACAACCGTGTTGCTAACTCAACAAAGGCAGTGATTCACTTAACAACCGTGGCAAGAAAGGTGGCAAAATGGGGTAAAATGGATGGCTATGACGAACCTTAATAAACAACAGCGATAGGCACCTTGGCTGCACTCTGAAAACATCTGGAGCATCACTTGAACCTCATTGGCATTGACACAAACCACCGTCGGTCAATTGCAGAAGGCAGCTTTACTTGGAACAGCTTTGAGGATATTTCTAGCCTCATCAAACATCCACATCTTAACTATCTCAGGTCTTTGGGAAGGTGGAGTAACAGGCCGAATCCAGTCTAAACATCTGTACCTGGCAGCGAGGCCAACCGCATATATTCCATTGCAATACTAATTGTAACAATATGCTTATAATTAGATTATATCATAGTTATGAGTAGCACCAAAGAGTATGAAAAAACCTTTTGAGAATTCCATGCTCACTGCAGGAATCCAGATTAAAGCGCCCTCCACAGATGGCTGCTCAGCCTATGCATGAATATATCCTGTGAAGGATATGTAATTGTTTTGGATGTCAAACTGTGCTGATCCCTAGGATGCTTTCCCAAATCTTCCAAGGATGGCGCCTTCCTGTAATAATAATAATAATAATAATAATAATAATTCAAGAGCGTTGTTTCATAGTTTGCATTCTGCTCTTAATAGGGAACACGTCTTGACCCTGTTTTTATTTTCAAGTAGGGCTATGCAGATCCTTCCAAATAACAGTGTACGTGCTTTAGGAATATGCAGGAATACTTAAAAGATAATTCTTCTCAAAGTGTAAACTTTTCCAAGCTCATGGGACTTCTTGGGAGGCTCGTCCCAGCTCTCTCCGTTTACAGCTCTCTCCTTTCAAAGGGTTTTTTTAAAAAAAACATTTATTTATTTTATTTGTATCCCGCCTTTTATTATTTTTACAAACAACTCAGGGCAGTGAACATATCCAACACAGCTTCCTCCTCCTGTTTTCCCCACAGTGACAACCCTGTGAGGTGAGTTGGGCTGAGGGAGAGGGACTGGGTCAAAGACATCCAGCTGGCTTGCATGCCTAAGGGGGGGGGACTAGAACTCATCGTCCCCTTGTGATTGAGCCAAAGTCACCTGAGCTTTTCATGCCTAAGGTGGAACTAGAACTCGCCGTCTCCTGGTGAGAAGAACTAGAACTCACTGTCTCCTGGTGGTTGGCCCAAAGTCATCCAGTAGGCTTGCATGCCCTAAGATGGAACTAGAACTCACCATCTCCTTGTGATTGGCTCCAAGTCATCCATTTGGCTGTCATGTCTAAGGCGGGACTAGAACTTACTGTCTCCTGGTGGTTGGCCCAAAGTCATCCAGTAGGCTTTCATGCCTAAGGTGGAACTAGAACTCGCTGTCTCCTGGTGATTGGCTCCAAGTCGTCCAGTTGGCTGTCATGTCTAAGGCGGCACTAGAACTCGCTGTCTCCTGGTGATTGACCCAAAGTCATCCAGTAGGCTTGCATGCCCTAAGGTGGAACTAGAACTCACCATCTCCTTGTGATTGGCTCCAAGTCATCCAGTTGGCTGTCATGTCTAAGGCGGGACTAGAACTCGCTGTCTCCTGGTGATTGGCTCAGAGTCATCCAGATGGCACTCATGAGTAAGATGAGGCTAGAACTCACTGTCACCCACTTTCCAGCCTGGTGCCTTTATCACGAGACGAAACCCCAGACCTGTTTCCAAAGACTTGAAAGGGGCTACCATGTTCCCCTTAAGTCGCTTTTTCTTTAAAGCTGAATACTTCCATTTCTGAGTTTTTCGATTAAACATTTCATCTAATCAATTCTAGTCTCCTTTCTCGATGCCCCTTTGGCTGTGCATGAATCTTACTTTAACCTAGGGAGCCCAGAACTGGTACCCTAGTTCCCAAGATGAGATTTGACCAACGCAAAACAGAATGTAACTACTACTTTCCATAATGATAGCATTCGTAGTCTTGGTCCATTCCGAACTGGGTTTAAAGAAGCAGGATGTCATGGTTCCGACAGATGAAACCCTTCAAAAGAACTTCGAGGCATTGTTTACCTTAAAGAATCTTTTATTCGAGTAGCATAATATCGGCACTGCATAATCGAAGCCAAAAACTGAATTCCCCTCCCCTGGGCACCTAGTATCAAAGCACAATTCCCTCCTCCAATTAACAGTCATAAATCACATTCCCCAATTAGCTTGAAGCGTGGGCTTCCTCTCCAGCTCTCCAGCCCGCCAATCCTTTATCAGCTCTGGGCTCAATAACCTTGATTCTCACGCTAGGTTTAGTGTTGTTGTGTCTAGCTGGACTCTTATTCACATCCCTCCCCCCAGCATCATCTAACTCTAAAAGCGAAAGGGAAAAAGATGGCTACATTTCCATCTGTTGTCAATGCAAAAACATCCAATGTTAGCAGCGTTGACACAGGACAGGTACTTGAAGCAGAGGTGAAGTCTATTTGAGAGCACGACACAGGCCATCACAGCCATCAAAGGTGGCCGTGAACCCCTGTTTTAAAGTGGTGAGTCTTATAGGAAAGTCCATCTATTGTCTTTGGAAATCATGCAAATTCAGCTGGCCTTCTAGAGTCCATTGGAAAGTACACCTAGTCGTGTAGAGAGAAAATGCAGCTTGGTGCCCTGTGAGGTTTTAGAAATCTTTGCCTTTTGGATATCAAAGTGGTGACCACGGAGTAAAGGTTCTGGGTAAGGAAATCTTATGATTAAAATGCAGGATTTTTAATATCACGCAGGGATGTTCTCATTTAGTTGATGATATTTGCCAGTTTCATCAATATTAAGATGTGCTTTGTACGTTTCAGCCTAGGTATCCGACCATGGATCACAGTTCTGCCAGGGCAGGGGGTTGGACTAGATGACCTCCAAGGTCCTCTATTACCGTTACTGAGTTGGAATGTTGTTACTGTCTGTCTGAACGTAGGGTATATTTTTGACCGGATTTCTTTTTTCCAAAATGAAAAGATGGGACGATAAATGCCCTTATTTGACGGGGAGAGGGGAAAAAATGACCTTGAATCTGGAGATTAAAAATTAATTACCAGTTGAAAAATACACGCCAGCGAATTATTTCAACAAAGTAGCTGAGGTTTTCATCATGCTCGGCGTGCTAAATGAATAAGGTAGCTCGGGAGCTTAGTTCATATGTAACAGTAAAGCAATATAGGGATTTTTTTTTTTTTTTTTTAAAAACGTTAATAAAGTTTAGGAATACCTAATTGCACTGTTCTTGAACGTGGACCAAATCGAATTCATTTTCCGAAGGCTGCTGGGAGCTGCGTGTAAATCTCTGATTGTTCTATGACTATCTAGGATTACAGGGAAAGTGAGACTAGTCAGATTCAGAAATTCAATCAAGCTGATTGTTATGAGATAAAATAAAGGGTATTAGTGCTATGTCCTCTGCGGTGATTCACTTAACCGTGACCAAAAAAAAAAAAAAAAGACGGTAAAATCAGGTGCAACTCATTTAATAGCCCCTTTGCTTAGCAATGGAAACTCTGACCTCGGTTGTGGTCGTAAGTTGAGGACTACCTGCATTGTGACAAATCATGTCTGCCTCTTGCTAGAAATCAAAGGGCTGTCTAGGACAGGGCTTTTCAACCAGTGGTACGGGTACCACCTGTGGTACATTGGCACTTGGCAGGTGGTACGTGACCATCCTAGAAAAGTGGTAGCGGGGGAGGGGAATGAGCTGAATCAGTGGCAGCACCGCACAAACCTGAGCGAGAGATGGCTGGAGCTGCAGGGCTGTCAGGGCTCAGCGGAAGCGCCAGGATCAGCGCCAGGCTCCAGCTGGAAAGCAGCACTGATCCTGGCGCTTCTGCTGAGCCCTGAAGAAGCACCAATCAGCTGGAAAGCAGCACTGATCCTGGCGCTTCTGCTGAGCCCTGAAGAAGCACCAATCAGCTGGAAAGCAGCACTGATCTGGCGCTTCTGCTGAGCCCAGAAGAAGCGCCGATCAGCTGGAATGTTGCAGCATCTCCAGGGTCTTGTGATTTACATTCAGATGCTTGGCAACTGATTCATATTTATGACGGTCACAGTGTCCCAGGGTCATGTGAAGTGACCAAAACCTGCTGCAACCACCCAGCAGACAGGGGGAATAAAAACCAAACACCACCCACCCCACCCCCGCTGCCAATCCTCAACAGAAATGCTCACAATGAAAACCTCGGACAGGAGGAAGAGCGCGCCGGGTGGGCAGGCAGGTGTCTTGCTCTGGGGGGGGCACTTTTTTCAGTGCCATTGTAACTTCGAACAGTCACTAAGAAACTGTTGGGGGGGGGGGTCATCAAGATTTCGACACCTTGCTAGCCGACTGGTGGTACTCGGATGTTGCCATATCCTAAAAGTGGTACAATGGGTGAAAAGGTTGAAAAGCCCTGGTCTAGGACAGGGGCATATTATGGAGAGAGACTTCAGTGCCGCTGCAGGTAGTCCTCAACTTACGACCATAGCTGAGCTCATAATTTCTGTTGCTAAGCAAGGAAATCATTAAGGGAGGTTTGCCCCATTTTACGACCTTCCTTCTCACGGCTGTTAAGTGAATCACTGCAGCTGTTCAGTCCTGTGGTCATTAAGCAAATCCTGCTTCCCCCATTCACTTTGCTTATCGGAAGCCGGCTGGGAAGGTCACCCTCTGGGACACTGCAACCGTCATAAGTACATGCCAGTTGCCAAGCACCTGAATTTTGATCACATGACCCTGGGGATGCTGCAACAGTCGTAAAAGCGTGAAAACTCCTCATGGGTCACTTTTTCCAGTGCCATTGTAACTTCGAACAATCACCAAATGAACGGTTGTAAGTCAAGGACTACCTGTGAATGCAAAATATAATTCGAACAAAACAGTAACCTTATTAAAAGCCGCTCACCTCGAGAGCTTCATTCATGAACACTTCTGGGCTTCTTCACCCCCTTGACAATCTAATACCGGTAGTGATGATTTAGGGTTACAACTGAGGTAATAATTTCTGCCGTTAAGTGAGGCATTCGTTAAGTGAGTTTTTCCCCCATTTTACGACCTTCCTTGCCACGGTTGCGAAGTCAATCACTGCAGTTGGTAAGTGAGCAACCCGGTGAATCTGGCTTCCCCATTGACTTTGTTTATCAGATGGTCGCAAAGGGGGTTCACGTGACCTTGGGACACAGCAACGGTCACAAGTATGAGTCAGTTGCCAAGCCTCTGAATTCTGATCACATGATCATGGGGACGCCGCAAAGGTCGTTAACTGTGAGAAAAACGGTCCTAAGCCGCCTTTTTCAGTGCCGTTGTAACCTTGAACGGTCGCTAAATGAACTATTTACATCGCAATCTCATCTGCCCCCTTGTCTCAGGGACTCCCTGAAGGAGTTTTTGAGAGTCTTCCAGCCATAGCTAATACGATATAAAACCTGTCTTGTCACTCCTGTTATATTGGCAGAATAATGGTTTGATGACCCCAAAATGTCCTGTTGTCAGGCAGAGTGACATGTCTCATGTAAAACCCAATACATTTAAAAAAAAAAAACTATTGGAAATGGGCTATCGAGAACATTCTTTATTAGACAAGAATATCTCAAACTCTCCTAAATGCCTGTCTGGCTCCGGAGGGTGTCTTAACAGTATAAAAATCCCAATTGTACACGTCGCTCCCACAGATTCCTATTCAGTTCTAATTGTGCTTCGATTTCTCATTTCCTGGATATTTTTTTGCCATTTTTGTTTTTTAAAAAAATTGTAGCATAGTTAGTCCTTTGACTTACAACCGCAATTGACCCTAAAATTTACGCTGCGAAGCGAAAAATTCGTTCAGGGAGTTTTGCCCCATTTTCGCGACTTTTCTCGCCGCTGTCGTGAAGCGAATCGCTGCAAGTTGTTCAGTTAGTAGCACGGTTGTTAAGTGAATCTGGCTTCCCTCCCCCCCCCTTGACTTTGCTGGTCAGAAGGTCACAAAAGCAGATTGCGTGACCCTGGGACGCTGCCACCGTCGTACATATGAGTCCGTTGCCAAGTGTCCAAACTTTGAGCTGCGGTCGTAAGTGTGAAAAAAAGGTCCCGAGTCCCCTTTTTTTTCCCAGTGCCGTTGTAACTTTGAACAGCCACTAAATGAACTGTAAGTTGAGGACTACCCGTATTTAATCCAGAGCCGCTTCAGCCCGTAAGATAATTTTTCTCACGCACAATATTTCTCCCTGGCCATGTTATTAGATCATCTCCATAAGCCAGTGTTGGCGAACCTTTTAGAGACCGAGTGCCCAAACCGCAACCCAAAACCCACTTATTTATCGCCGCATCAGCATTGTGGTGCCCTCGGGGGGGTGGGGGGCGTGGCCCACAGGGTGGGCATGGCTGCGGTGGTCACGGCAGACTGAGTGGGTGTGGCCGGAGTGGACGTGGCCACCTTGATGTTGCTCTTGGGGGGGGGGATGCCTGTGGGGGCTGGGCAGGATTGGGGGAGATCCATGGTGTCTCTGGTGGGTGGGGCGGTGGGCAGGAGCTTGTCCTGCAGGTGAGGCAGGGGGTAGGGCGGGGGTGCCATTGCTGTGGGGCAAGACGAGGTGGGGCTGGCTGCTGCCTGACACCATCAGCCCCCGCACACAGAGGCCAGCGAGCGCATGGGGGCGTGCTCTACCACCTCTACTTGAGCTTGCTAGCAGCTGCTTCGCCTCCTTTATGCTGGGTGGGCTGCTGCTCCGGTTGCCATCGGCGGCCTCATGTACCTTCGCAAGCTGGCGGCAGGTGTGCCCACAGAGAGGGCTCTCAGTGCCGCCTCTGGCACGCGTGCCATAGGCGCGCCATCACTGCCATAAGCCTTTTGAATGCTTTCTGAAACTAATCCTCCAAATCTTCTCTGCTCCTTCTAGCTGGACAGCGCCACCTCCCTCATCCAAGCTGCCAAAAACCTGATGAACGCCGTGGTCCTTACCGTCAAAGCCTCCTACGTGGCTTCCACCAAATATCAGAAAGTCTACGGCACCGCTGCCGTCAACTCGCCGGTGGTCTCTTGGAAAATGAAAGCCCCCGAAAAGAAGCCGCTAGTCAAGAGGGAAAAGCCGGAAGAATATCAGACAAGGGTGCGACGGGGCTCTCAAAAGAAACACATTTCGCCCGTACAGGCTCTCAGCGAATTTAAAGCGATGGATTCCTTCTAACTCGCTCCCGCTTCGCCACGAGGGTTGTTTTTTTTCTATCTGCCTTCCATGTTTTTGTATGCGTACCTGCCGACTTGTATGTGTCCGGCATCGGGAGGAGGGGGTGTTTGGGCAGAACCAGGATAATAAAAGCAGTGTCGATTTGCATGCAACCGAGACTCAGTTAAGCCATCGTGCAGTTTTCCTTCCCCCCCAAAAAAAGACATAACGGCCTTCCTTATGTTGACTAGCGGCCTGTCTCTTTCCTAAAGTAGCAAAAAAAAAAAAAAAAAGGCTTTAAAAAAAAAAAAAAAAGGCTTTATTTTACTTTATTTATTTTTTAAAGAAGGCTTTTTTTAAGTCAAAAAAAAAAAAAGAATGCGTTGTAAGAGCAGGATAGGGAAGGAGAGACCAGGATGGAAAATGCGGGGTCCTCGGTGCTCTCCGAGCTTAGCTGTTTTGTTGCAGACGTTTCATTAACAATCTAGGTAACATCATCCGTGCTGGATGGAGGGGGGGGGTTGCTCTCCATTTATATACAAGTTGTTTGCTTTGTCAGTGTTGGTGGGAATGGCTTGGTAGTTCCTGTTATTTAAGGTTAGCTTGCTTGTTTTGAATTGGTAGGAAGTACCACCAGGATCGCTCGCACCAACACTTTACCTATAAACAAGAGAGCAAAACCCAGGCGTGGATGACGTTCCCTAGTTGGGTCATGAAACGTCTGCAAGAAAGCCACCCAGCTCAGAGAGCACCAAGGACCCTTCATTTCAACCCTGAGCTGCAGATATTCTCTTCTCTCGGATGGGAAGAACTGGTCCATGCACGGAACATGGAAAGTTGGCAGGAGCATTTGCAGATGGGAAATCTTTTAAAATGCGGTGGGGATCCATAACAGCTTGTGTTGCTTTTGTAACTAGCCAGTGTGCTTGAATGTGTGGCCTGAATAATGAGATGATTTAATTTTGAGCCCTCTTCGTTATGGGTCTGTGGATTTTTAGCCGAGCCGGTGATTCAAAAAAACAAAAACAAAAACACAGAATGAATGCTTCCTTTTATCTCACCTTCCCTCCCCCCTCCCCTTTTCTTTCGAATAGTGCTACGATGAATCCTCATCTAATTTGAGCCATTGCCTTCTCCCATCCCCCAGGCCCTTCTCTTTCAAACTTGTTTTTCTTTTTCTTTTTTTTCAAACTTGAGTTTCTTCTGGTGAAGTATGAAGCACAACATGGTGGTTGACCTTGCCTTTTGTATTATTATTATGATTATTATAGTTATAACGATTAATATTATTAGAAATAGAGCCGGTGGTAGAATGTGTAGAGAGACATGGGAGCTGAGACACATGTCAGAATTTAGAAACAAATATGTAGGTGTAGCTTTGGATGACAGCAAGATATCCAATAGACCATCATAACCGCTAACTCAATAAACGTATTTAACCTTGGTGTTCTCTGCATGGCTCATTTGTTCCACATAAACATTGACTCCCTGGCTCCAGTCTGCAAAACAAACTCGGATTGGAACACTTATTGACGAGAGCGTGTTTTTTTTGCAGACATCCGGCTGAATTTCAATCGCAACTTCCAGTTTTTTACACGAAGTCCTGGACTTGCAAACATTCATTTAGCGACTGTTTGAAAGTTACAAAGGTACTGAAAAAGAAAAGGGACTTATAACCAGTTTTCACACTTAACAATGGTTGCAGCATCCCCAGGGACTCATGATAAAAACTTTGGGTGCTTGGCAACTGGCATGTGTATTTATCATGGGGGCGGTGCCCCGGGGTCACGTGATCCCCTTGGCTTTCTGACGAGTCAAGTCAACGGAGACCGCCAGATTCACTTAATAACAAATTGCCATTTGTAACCTTCCCAGCCGGCTTCCGACAAGCGAAGTCGGAAGGGTGGCTAAAGTGGGGTTGGGTGGCTTGGGTTTCAGCCTTTTGTAGGAAACACAACTATTGTGGGGTTTAGTACATTGTGTGAAATCAAAAGTTAGCCTGGCCGCCCACTGTACTTCCTCAGTAGTGTCCATCGTTCTTCTTTTCCCCATGCACTTTTAGTTATTTTATTTTTATTCTGCCTTCGTTACTTGTTAAGTAACTCACAATAGCAAACATACCTAATACTACTTCCTCCCCCTCTTTTCACACCACAACAACCGTGTGAAGTGGACCGGGCTGAAAGAGAGAAGCTGGCCCAAAGTCACCTAGCCATCTTTCATGCTCAAGGCAGGACTAGAACTCACCGTCTCCTGATGATTGCCCCAAAGTCACCCAGCCAGATTTCATCCTTAAGCAGGGACCAGAACTCTCCATCACCTGGTGATTGGCCCAAAGTCACCCAGTTGGCTTTCATGCCTAAGGCAGGACTAGAACTCTCCATCACCTGGTGATTGCCCCAAAGTCACCCAGCTGGCTTTCATGCCTAAGGCAGGACTAGAACTCTCCATCACCTGGTGATTGGCCCAAAGTCACCCAGCTGGCTTTCATGCCTAAGGCAGAACTCTCCATCACCTGGTGATTGGCCCAAAGTCACTCAGCTGGCTTTCATGCCTAAGGCAGGACTAGAACTCTCCATCACCTGGTGATTGGCCCAAAGTCACCCAGCTGGCTTTCATGCCTAAGGCAGGACTAGAGCTCACCGTCTCCTGGTGATTGGCCCAAAGTCACCCAGCCAGATTTCATGGCTAGGTTGAGACTAGAACTCACCATCTCCTGGTTTATAGGCCATCACCTTAACCATTACGCCAAACTGGCTCTCAAATATATCTATGCAATGAAAATGTTCTTTAGAGTCACACAATTAAATTGGTTTTTGCATCGTTTTCGGAACTTAACGTACCTTTGCATCAAAATGTAAGAACTTTTTGACTTGTCCATCATATTTGCCCCCCATATACGGTATCAAGATATTTTGATGTTTCTCCCTTCTAAGAGATTAGGAAGCAGTATCTTCCCCTACTTCAGAACAGGGCTTTTCAACCTTTTCACCGATTGTACCACTTTTAGGATATGGCAATATTCGAGTACCACCCAGCAAGGTGTCAAAAACTTGATGACCAAAAAAAAAAACCTGTTCAAAGTTGCAATTGCACTGAAATGACTTATGACCATTTTCATACTTATGACCATTGGAGCATGCCCAGGGTCATGTGATTTATATTTGGATGCTTGGCAACTGATTCATATTTATGATGGTCACAGTGTCCCAGGGTCATGTGATCCCCTTTTGCAACCTTTTGACAAGCAAAGTCAATGGCGGGGCTGCTGGTGCTAAGTTCCCTGCCTCCCTCTTTCTCATGCCCACCTCCTTCTGAAGGAAGAATTTAAACCCCCCCCTCCCCATATTTTCTCTATTCCATATATTCATCAAACAAGGAAAAGCCTCCAGAGACAGAAAAGACAAACTGCTGAGTGAACTGGCTTAAAAAGGCACATTCCCCTTTAAGAATTAGCTACTGGCTAGAAAGGAAAGTTGCTGAGTGCAGCCGGCACTTAAGGAAGAAAAAAAAATGTAGTAAGTATTGGCTGCCGGCTAAGGCAGCCTCCCCAAATGGCTCCATTCATAAGTAAAGGAATCTACAGGCAAAATCCATTCAGGAGAAAAATACTTCAAAATCCCTTGCAGCAAAACTTACAGCTAACAACAGCAGAGCAATAGAAGCTAACACGAGACATCAGCCAAATAGAAATTGCCAATCACTCCTTAAGAACACAAAGCCCACATTGCACAAATCCCAGAACTTCAAAGTCACAAAAGCACATAAGAATCCTTCCACTCTCCATCTCCCTCCCTCCCTCCTCCATGCCTCACCTCCAGCCATTGCTGCTTTTCATTCCTCGTGGAGGGCGACCCCTCCCCCACTGCATTTCTTGCCTGTTTGTTGCTACCAGCACAGGTGGCTGCCACAGCAGTTGTAGATCGGCTCATGGCCGGCCGGCCTGCTTGATCTCCTCTCCCCCCACCCTCCTCCTCCTTCTTTTTTCTCTTCGGTGCAGCTAGAGCTGATTCTGCCTCCTCCCAAGGCTGCTGCTTTTTCTCTCTCTCCCTCTCCCGCCCAAACTGCCTCCTTTTATAGCCTCTCCTGTCTCCGCCCCCTCCTCCTTTCTCATGGGGGAGGGTGAGCCAGAAGTGAGCCTGGGGCCTTTGCAGCTCCAGAGGACTCTCTCACTGTAAGTCCTTGCTTGCGCTGGCTCTTTCCCTCCCCCACTACACTTGGCTAGGCAGGGCTGCGTACCACCTGCCCCTCATTAATGTACCACAAGTGGTACGCGTACCACAGGTTGAAAAGCCCTGCTTCAGAAGATCTGGAAACCATAGAAAACATTATTCTAACACATCGTTAATTCCTGATCCATCACTTTATATCACCTCCCCTAAGTATTCAGAACTTAATATAATTCTTTATTTCCAAGAATTTCCCCCCCTCTTGGCTAGGAGTAAACAAAATCAAGATCTCTGAATAAATGATTGCTTTCAGGAGCGACAGTAAGTCAAGTAAGTTTGAAAGCAAAAGGCAGCAAACAATCAGGCGTGGTAAATTATTCATTTCATCAAGGAAACGTTCTTTTTCTTATCACAAGCTGCGCTTTAATAGTATATAATTCTTTTCAGGCGTGGATAAAATGCTTTTAATAGCAGACCATCCAGTGCGTATAAGGAGGGAATGTTATTGTATAATTATACAAAAATAAGAAATAGTTTCTTAAGATATTCCTAAATCCTTTTTTTTTTTTTTCTCTTTCCAAATCCTTCCAATATCAGGGTTGAAATGAGCAGGATCTCAGCTACGCCTTGATTTTTCTATATTTTTATAAAGCCATTAATTCCCAAACCAACCTCAGGACTTTGATGAGCTGCCTCCTGTATTCCTGATTTATAGTCCAACAGCTACATCAAAACACTGTCGGGGGTCTCTGGTTTGTACATACCCTAGCCATGAAAACAAATATGGAACATTTCTCTTAGATTCCTGATCGCTTTTTCGAACGGCGATCTCTTTGTAGACAAATGCAGATATTCAAGTGGTGTTTTTTTTTTATTTCCTCCTGATCTCAGACTTCAACGGTAGTTTTGAGCAACTTTGATCTTGGCAAATGAAAAAGTTCAGAGCTTTTGCTGGAAAAAAAAAATCTTTCTTTTTTGGGCTGTCTTTTCTAAGAAAGAAGCTTTTTTTGGCATATTTTAAAGTCTTGGGATATGTTCACCATAAGATGGATTATTTAATAGTATATAATTCTCATGCAATAGTGTACATATTATATATTGTATAATAGTGTATATAATTACATCGCAATTGCCTGGGTAAGTGAAGCACCAAGAATCAGTCCCCTTTCAGTGGCTTAGTGCCTGCCTCACCTGTATTATTCATTTATTCATTCATTCAATCAATCAGCCAGTCAGTCAGTCATGCATTAGTCGTCAAATTTATATAGGCAGCCATCTCAAGAAAAAGGTGACTTTGGGCTTATTATTTCTTTGTATGTTCATTTGTATCCCACCCTTATTATTTTTTATAAATAACTCAAGATGGTGAGCATCTTGAATTTAGGTCAGAGAAGAGCAACTAAGATGATCAGGGGCCTGGAGACCAAAACATACGAAGAACGGCTGCGGGACTTGGCCTTGGCTAGTCTAAAGAAAAGAAGAAATAGGGGAGACTGATAGCAGTGTTCCAGTATCTGAGGGGCTGCCACAAAGAAGAGGGGGTCACATTATTCACCAAAGCACCAGAGGGAAGGACAAGAAACAATGGTTGGAAGCTGATCAAAGAGAGAAGCAACCTGGAATTAAGGAGAAACTTCCTGACAGTGAGGACAATCAACCAGTGGAACAGCTTGCCACCAGAAATCGTGGGCGCTTCATCACTGGAGATTTTTAAGAGGAGACTGTCTGAGATGGTATAGGTTCTCCTGCTTGAGCAGGGGGGTGGACTAGAAGACCTCCAAGGTCCCTTCCAGCTTCTATTCTATTCTATTCTATTCTATTCTATTCTATTCTATTCTATTCTATTCACATACCAAATATTCTCTCCTCCTGCTATTTTCCTCAGCACAACAACCCTGTGAGGTGGGTTGGACTGAGAAAGTATGACTGGCCGAAAGTCACCCAGTCAGGTTTTGTGTCTAAGACATGACTAGAAGTCACCATCTCCTAGTAATTGGCCCAAAGTCACCCAGCCGGCTTTCATGTCTCACGTGGGACTAGAATTCACTGTCTCCTGGTAGTTGACCTAAAGTCACCCGGATGGTTTTCACGCCTAAGGCAGAACTAGAACTCACCATCTCCTGATGATTGGCCCAAATTCACCCAACCGGCTTTCATGACTAAGGCAGGACTAGAACTCCCAGACTCCTGCTTTCTATCCTGGCACCTTATCCACTAGAGTCTAGACCAAACTCTATTATAAAACAGTAATACATACAAAGAATAATCCAGGAAAAGACATTGAAAAATGATAATTAAAGACTAGAGAGGCCGGAATCAAAAACATATGAAGAACCGTTCCAGGATTTGGGCTGGGCCAGTCTGGAGAAAAGAAGGACTAGGGGTGACATGATAGCAGCATTCCAGTATTTGAGGGGCTGCCACAAAGAAGAGGGGGTCAATTTATTTTCCAAAGCCCCTGAAGGCAGGACAAGAAACGATGGAAAGGAATCAAGGAGAGAAGCAACCTGGAATTAAGGAGAAACTTCTTAACAGTGAGGACAATTAACCAGTGGAACTGCTTGCCTCCAGAACTTGTGGGTACTCCATCACTGGAGGTTTTTAAGAAGAGACTGGACAGCCACGTGTCTGAAATATTATAGGGTCTCCTGCTTGAGCAGGGGGTTGGACTAGAAGACCTCCAAGATCCCCTCCAGCTCTATTTTGATTCATTGATTCGTGTTTCTTTTTTGTTAGTTATTATTCTAGGAAAAGGCTAAAGGTTCTTTTTTTTTTTTAATGAACTGGGTAGGAAGATGATGATAACAATGATGTGTTTGAATAATACTAGACACCCAAATCCAATGAACTCTTTAAAAAAGTAAACACTCAAAACGTTGCAGAAATCCTCAACAGCAGGAGCCTCCAGCCTTGGCAACTTTAAACTTGTGGACCTCAACTCCCAGAATTCCCCAGCCAGAGATGCTGTCAGTTAAGTTAGGCTGTCCTTCCATGTCAGTGCACTGTTCCTTAGAAGTTTGCAAACATGCAATTGGAAGGAAGAGAACATTTGGAAATTCCCAGTGGGACTTCTCGGGGAACAGTTTGGAAACAGGAAAAGCAGTATTTTCGGATTCAGCGAAATCCTGATTGGCAAAAGCCATTTTAAAATTCTTTTGATGCTGTGCTGTAACTTATTTATGCATTTGCTTCGCCCGGCCACCACCATCCAACCTCAAGATCAGTTTGGTCCCAGTTTTCATCTGTTGGCAATATTTATGCTCTGTGAAGTTTATTGTCTGGGGTGAACTGGTGTCTGGAAACAGAAGAGGGTGGTGAGCGATATTCGTCTTGCCCTTAGCCCTCTCTGTTTGAGGAGCTGGGATCTAATTGGTGGCTTGTCAAAAGGAAGGGAGGGAGGGAGGGAGGGAGGGAAGGAAGGAAGGAAGGAAGGAAGGAAGGAAAAAGGGAGGGAGGAAGGAAGGAAGGAAGGAAGGAAGGAAAAAGGGAGGGAGGAAGGAAGGGAAAAGGGAGGGAGGAAAGAAGGAAAAGGAGGGAGGGAGGGAAGGAAGGAAGGAAGGAAGGAAAGAGGGAGGGAGGAAGGAAGGAAAAAGGGAGGGAGGGAGAGAGGAAGGAGGGAGGGAGGGAGGAAAGAAGGAAAAGGAGGGAGGGAGGGAGGAAGAAAAAGGGAGGGAGGAGGAAGGAAGGAAAGGAAGAAAGGAAGGAAGAGCAATAGCAATAGTACTTAGACTTACATACTGCTTCATGGTGCTTTACAGCCCTCTCTAAACAGTGTACAGAGTCAGCCTATTGCCCTCAACAATCTGGATCCTCATTTTACTGATCTCAGAAGGATGGAAGGCTGAGTCAACCTTGAGTCAGTCAGGATCGCACTGCTGGCAGTGGGCAGCATTTTCCTGCAATTCTGCATTCTAACCACTGGGAAGGAAGGAAGGAAGGAAGGAAGGAAGGAAGGAAGGAAGGAAGGAAGGAAGGAAGGGAAGGAAGGAAGGAAGGGGAGGGAGGGAGGGAAGGAGGAGGAGGAAGGAAGAAGGAGGACGGAAGGGGGAGAGGAAGGGCGGGAGGGAGGGAAGAGGAGGAAAGGACGGGGCAGAGAAGGAAGGAAACGAGGGAAGGGAGGGAGAGGAAGGAAAGAAAGAAAGAAAGAAAGAAAAGGAGGGAGGGAGGGAGGGAGGGAGGGAGGGAGGGAGGGAAGAAAATAGAACACAGAATAACAGCATTGGAAGGGACCTTGGAGGTCTTCCAATCCAACTCTCTGCTCAAGCAGGAGAATCTACACCTTTTCAGACAAATGGCTTTCCAATCTCTTCTTAAAAGCTTCCAATGATGGGGCACCCACAACATCTAAAGGAAGGAAGGAAGGAAGGAAGGAAGGAAGGAAGGAAGGAAGGAAGGAAGGAAGGAAGGAAGGAAGGAAGGAAGGAAGGAAGGAAGGAAGGAAGGAAAACGAATGCTTTAAAAATAAGTGAAAAAATAGTCTTAACCAGAGTGGACTCACCCCTGTTTAACGTTATGTTCACTATGGACATCAAGGCCAGATCGTTCCAGAAGAATCGTACCTACCATCTCCATCTTTCTAAAGTCCCAGAATTTTGTTTTCAGAATCTGCTTCCGTTTAACCTCCAACAACGACCGCAGATTTTTATCGATGCCGCCCGGCTGAAGCCAAAGATGTATTTTCAGCAACTCCTTCATTTTGCCCTCTCTCTCCCCTCCTGTCACCTTTCCCTCCCCCCTCCCACCATTTGATGACATGCCAAATAATGAAACTGATTAAATAACCATCTTGATCCTCACGGATGGACGTGGCCTTGGACGCCGCCAATAAGGGAAACAATTACGAGAGGCTCACACCTCAGGGCTCCTTTGCCGAGATGACAAAATTAATGGTCTAAGCAGAGACCCCCGTTCTCGCTGCTGTGTTTTCCATTTATTATCTTCTGCGATGGATTTCTTTTTTTCTTTTTTTCCCCCTTCTTCTCTCGGAGAGATCCATCTTAGTCTTTGCCCTCTCTTTGTTTTTTTGTTTTTGTTTTCCTTTTCTTTTACAGAAGCCTCCTAACCCTTCATCTGTCACGTTTGAAACAACTGCACGGCTCATGTAAGTAAACGTGTCGCAGACTAGAAAAAAAAATGGTCTTCAGGAAGGAGTGACGGATAAAGGAGTTAGGGGGAAAAACAGGAACCTTTCACCTGGCCCGTTCTTTGAAGTTGCATCTGAGGAAAAAGTATCCAGGTGGGACTCAATATACAGGTAGTCTGTTCTGTTTCTGAAGAAAAGACATCGAGGCGAGGCAGGAGTAACAAACACAACTTCTTTATTGAGATCACGAACAGAACAAGCACAAAATGGCGCCAAGGCCTTTTATACTCCCTTGCAAGGGACAGCGTCAGCCAATCAATGCAAGGCTAGTCTCCCGCCTTGCGCATGCGCACAACGCTGGAGACATCCTGTCTGGTCCCGGGCAACCACGTGGATTGCCCGGGCCTTCTTCTGAGCCTCCTGAGCCGCTGAGTCATATCAGCATCCGCCGGACATACATAGTCCTCGGCTCAAGATCCCCGTGCAGATGGGACTGCAGCCAAGAATTAAAAGACGCTTGCTCCTGGGGAGGAAAGCTATGGCAAATCTAGCAGCTACCGTAAAGCAGAGCATCACCTTGCCACAAATGCGTATAGTCAATGCCATGTGTTTCCCAGTTGCAATGTATGTCTGGAAAGTTGGACCAGACAAGAAATGCTGATCAACCAAAGAATTGAGGCCTTTGAACTAATGGTGTCTGAGAAGAATCCTGCAGTCCCCTGGCTGCCAAGCGATCAAACCTGTCAGTCCTAGAGGAGATCAACCCTGACTGCTCTTTAGAAGGCCACATCCTGAAGTTGAAACTCAAGTACTTTGGCCACCTAATGAGAAGGAAGGACTCACTGGAGAAGAGCCTAATGCTGGGAAAGATGGAGGGCAATAGAAGAAGGGGACGACAGAGAATGAGGTGGATGGATGGAGTCACTGAAGCAGTAGGCGTGAGCTTCAATGGACTCCAGAAGATGGCAGAGGACAGGAAGGCCTGGAGGAACATTGTCCATGGGGTCGCGATGGGTCGGACACGACTTCGCAACTAACAACAACAACCTCGGATTACGACCACACTTGAGCCCAAAATTCCTGTTGCTAAGCGAGACAGCGGTTAGGTGAGGTTTGACCCATTTTACGACCTTTCTTGCCACAGTTATGAAGTGAATCTGGCTCCCCCATTGACTTTGCTTGCCAGAAGGTCGCAAAAGGGGATCATGTGATCCCGGGACACCCAGTGGTGGGATTCAAATACCTGAACAACCAGTTCTCTTATTGGATGCAGGCCTGGGCCTCCGAGGCCTAGAACGGACTTCCGGATGTGGCACCCATGCACTTCTGGCAGGCCGTTCTAGGCCTGGGAGGCCTCCTCCAGGCTTCTGAGGCCTAGAACAGACTTCTGGAAGTGGCATCCATGCACTTCCAGTGGGCTGTTCTAGGTCTGGGAGGCCTCCTCCAGGCCTCCGAGGCCTAGAATGGACTTCCGGAAGCAGTGGGCATTCAGCTGGTTCTCCAAACTCAGCAAAATTTAGCTACTGGTTCTGCCAAACCAGTGCGAACTGGCTGAATCCCACCACTGGGGACACCGCAACCGTCATAAATACACGCCAGTTGCCAAATATCCGAATTTTGATCACGTGACCACGTGGATGCTACAACTGTCATAAGTGTGAAAAACAGTCATAAGTCACTATTTTTCAGTGCCATTGTAAATTAAAATGATCACCAAATGAACTGTTGTAAGTTGAGTACTACCTTAATGCATATAAGAAATCTTTGCCAAGATTTAGCAATAGCAATAGCACTTAGACTTATATACCGCTTCATAGTGCTTTACAGCCCTCTCTAAGTAGTTTACAGATTCAGCATATTTGCCCCCCAACAATCTGGGTCCTCATTTGACCGACCTCAGAAGAATGGAAGGCTGAGTCAACCTGGAATCGGTCAGGATCGAACTGCTGGTGTGTGGGCAGATTCAGCCTGCAATACTTCATTCTAACCACTGTGCCACCATGGCAATGGAATGGAATGAAATAGCAATAGCACTTATATACCGCTTCATAGTGTTTTACAGCCCTTTCTAAGTGGTTTACAGAGTCAGCCTGTAAACCTCGGATGGATGGAAGGCTGAGTCAATCTTGAGCCGGTCAGGATCAAACCGCTGGCAGTGGACAGAGTCCGCCTGCAATACTGCACTTTAACCGCTGCGCCACCATGGGAAACCTAAGCTAGATAGAACAAAAAGACAACAGGAGAACAGAGAGGAAGATAAGGAGAAATTTTCTGACAATGAGAATGATTAATCAGTGAAATGGCTTGCCTTCCAAAATTGTGGGTGGTCCATCACTGGAGGTTTTCAAGAAGAGATTGGACAACCATTTGTCTGAAATGGTATAGGGCAGTGGTGGCGAACCTATGGCACAGGTGCCAGAGGCGGCACTCGGAGCCCTCTCTGTGGGCACACGTGCCATTGCCCCAGCCTTGCATCCACCCATGACCCCCTCCTCACCAGCAGCCCCCCTGGAGGAGAGTCACCCCCGAGCATGGCCCACACAGAGCAACACAGCCAAGGACATGGCAGCCAGGCAGCGTAGACAAGACTCTGCCCTCACGCCCCATCGCGCACAGTTGATGCTGCGGGGTGTGGGCAGAGGACATGGCCGCCATGGCGCTGCTGGGCCGCCATGGCGATCTGCGGCGGGCCCTGGAGGCGATGAGTGGCCCTGCGGGCAGGCGGGGTGGAGGTGGGGCAGGGGTGGGGCCAGTTTTTGGGCACTCGGTCTCTAAAAGGTTCGCCATCACTGGTCTAGGGTCTCCTGCTGGAGCAGGGGGTTGGGCTAGAAGACCTCCAAGGTCCCTTCCAACACTGTTATTCTCTTATTCTGTTAAGATCAACCTATCTCCAATGAAAGAGAATATCTGCATCTCAGGTTGAATTATAGAATCCTTGGTGTTCTCTCTCAGCTTGGTTGCTTACTTACAGACGTTTTATTACCTAGCTAGGTAATATCTTCAGGCTGGTAAGAGTGGGGTTTGCTTCCTGTTTATATAGAGTAGCTCAGAGAGGGCAAAAGAACTGGAAAAAATTCAGCACCCACTAGGTGCTATGTTCTAATTTCCTTTTTTCTTTTTCTTTTTTTTTGGAGGGGGGGCTGTTATGCAAACGTTGTTGCTTTTAGTACTCCATTCTTCCTTTGGTTAACTTTCCAAGCGTCGCTGGAAATAGTTAGAAAACTGAGGCCACGGAGTGAATCCTTGCACAAAAAGTAGTTCATACAATGTGTGAATGCTTCGGAGACCGCATGGCTTGTCTGAAGTGGAGTAAGAAGTTATTGCACTGGTTTTTTCATCTTTGTCTCTTCGATTTAAAAGAGAGAAAGAGAGATGTTTTTTTTTGTTTGGAACATAAGCCTCCTATTAAATTTAATTACTTCCCCGCGGATGAAGCAGCGAAGGTGTTTTTTTTGGGAAGGGAGGTAGTGTTGTTTTAAAATGTCGTGGCAAAACATAGTTAAGTGTCCAGGGGCATCTAAAATAAAGTGCTTTTTCTTGTTGATTCAGCGACACTTTTTCTTCTACAAAGAGGTCAAAAAAACTCCAAAGGTTTGAAGAACAAAAGAGGAGCGGCCCCACTCCACTCCCAGTTGCATGACAACATGTGCTGTCCTCACAAAGGACCCCCATCTCAGCCTTTGAAGGAGAAAACAGTAAATGGACAAAACTTTCTTATTCCATAAGGCATTTTTTTTTCATAATTAACAAATATTGCAAACAACCCAAAAAATGTTTCTTGCTCATTTCACCTTCTTGAGGACACCTGAAGCTTAGTAAAGGTCTACTTTCATTGGTGAGCATTAATTATCTAGGCCAGTGATGGCGAACCTTTTAAAGACTGAGTGCCCAAACTGCAACCCCAAACCCACTTATGCATCGTTGAGTGCCGGGTGGGTGTGGCCCATTGGGTGGGCGTGGCCCATTGGGTGGGCGTGGCTGCGGTGGTAACGGCAGACTGGGTGGGACTAAAAAGTTCAATCAATCATTTCCAACTTTGCAAGATCTTTTTTTTCCCCGCGAGAAGTTGAAATTGACCGATTGAACCTTTTTTTTTTTTTTTTTTTGCCACAGCACGGAGGCCTAAAGCGAAAAGGTTTAATGAAACCCAGGCGGAAGGCCTAGTGACTGGGTGACGGTGCGCGTGCCCACAGAGAGTCTCTGATGCCGCCGCTGGCACCCTGCCATAGTTCGCCACCACTGACTAGGCAATAACCAGTTTATAACAGGAAGTCAATCAGATGATCAAACTCAGACCCTACTGTGCTGTTAAAACCCTTCATTAGTGATTGGCCCAAAATCACCCAGCCGGCTTTCATGCCTAAAGTGAGACTAGAACTCACCATCTCCTGGTGATTGGCCCAAAGTCACCCAGCCGGCTTTCATGCCTAAGATGGGACTAGAACTCCCAAAATCACCCAGCCGGCTTTCATGCCTAAAGTGAGACTAGAACTCACCATCTCCTGGTGATTGGCCCAAAGTCACCCAGCCGGCTTTCATGCCTAAGATGGGACTAGAACTCACCGTCTCCTGGTGATTGGCCCAAAGTCACCCAGCTGGCTTTCATGACTAAGATGGGACTAGAACTCACAATCTCCTGGTGATTGGGCCAAAGTCACCCAGCTGGCTTTCATGACTAAGATGGGACTAGAACTCACAAACTCCTGGTGATTGGCCCAAAATCATCCAGCCGGCTTTCATGCCTAAGGCAGGACTAGAACTCACAATCTCCTGGTGACTGGCCCAAAGTCACCCAGATGTTACTTACAGATGTTTCATTACCCAACTAGGGTAATAACCTCAGGGCTGGTGAGTGTGGGGTTTGCTTCCTGTTTATATACAGTAGCTCCTGCAGGGGAAAAGAGCTGAAGAAAATCCAATAGCCACTGAAATGGCAGCAAAGCAATACAGGACATTATCTCTGCCGCCATCTGGTGGCCAGACAAATTTCTGCAGCTGTGATGTAATAGTCCTATCTAGAAAAAATAGGTCTATCGGTGTGGTGGAATGTAGCCTGGATTCCCAGGAGGGAGGGGCTGCATTCTAGTGGAGCAAGGAACAGTTCAGAGGGTTTGTGTGGGAGAAAGAGGGTGAGTACAGCTCCTCCCTAATAATTCCCAGAGTATATGCTTTATGGATGCGATAGCTTGCTTTAGTTTGGGAAGATTCTGTCTATAGGTGAGGAACAATGAAGACATTTGCTTGGGAGAATCATAACGTGTCTTTCTTGGGTTTTGGGGGCCTTTTGGAAATTAGGCAACCAGCATCCTTGCGTATTTTTAAATACCTAAATGCCTCCATTTAGCTAATTTGCCTTCTGCTGTTGCTTCTTTTTTCTTCTTCCCCTGAACTTGGGACAAGAGGAGGCATAGGCGATCCTGTTCTATACAAACATGGAGATTTGATGTGGCTTCAACCCCTTAAAATTTGCCAGCAAACAGCAGATCAAATGCCAGGCGAAGATAACAGAGATGGCTCCCGTAAACCGTTCAACATTTCCCAAGGTTTACATCTCCAGGAGCAATGTTTACTTGCGAGGCCCTTTCTGTGACTCCTAAATAACAAGGGTTATTTTTTTAGCAGGTCTGCAAGAAAACCAGGAAGGAAGTGTTGTTTGTGTTGTTTGGTAATTGAGAGCTTGGAGAATTATAAGCCAGGGGGTAAAGAAGCCTGCTCCAAGCTTACCCTTTCGGTGACTGCTGAGATGAGGGCTCGAGTTTCTGTTTGAACAATAAAAGCCATTTATTTGGGGTTTTTTATTCCCCCCCTTCCTGCAGAAACGTCTTATAGAAGAGGTCGAAATATCTCCTTGCAGATACGTAAAATATCTCCTTTCAGATATAGATGCACACCGAAGCAAAAAGGCCGGTTAAAAACCAACCTCTGATTTAAATGCCTTCACCAGGCTGCTTTTCCAGATGCGTGCCTAATGTTTTCCATCACTTAAAATTTTGGGGCCAGGTCACGTTTTGCTTAATTTTACTTTATGATTCTTTGACCTTGACTTTCAGATGCCACCCTGCTTCTGATAGTCTTGCATATGGGGTCCCTGATCCTCTCTGAGCTTGGTGGTTTTCTTGGAGACGTTTCATTACCAAATTAGGGAACCTCATCAGTGCTGGAAGGGAGGGGGGTTGCAGAGAGGAGGAGGAGGAGGAGGAGGAGGAGGAGGAGGACTGTGAGGTCCTTGGTGCTCTCTGAGCTTGGTTGTTTTCTGGCAGATGTTTCATGACCCAACTAGGTAATATCATCAGTGCTAGAAGGGAGTGGGATTTGTGGAAAGGAGGAGGAGGAGGAGGAGAGGTACAATTATGAATACGGAATGGTAGGAATTCAATGGAAAAAGAATATTAAGCTGATATTAAACATTATATTTAGAATTAGTAGAAAATGTTTTATTGCTGGTATATAACTCCGCTAATTTCTGTTTAAATGAGTACTGTAATTCCTTTTCCACTAAATGCTGGAACAGATTGGATGGTTCTTCCATGTATAGTGGGATTACTACAAATACAAAAAAGGAAATTAATTCCTCATAGCGTAGGGCAAATTTTGAAAACTGTAATTCCCTTTCAGCCTGAGAGATATTTATTAAACTTCACTAAACCACATCTTTCTTTAAAATGCACTGAAGGGGCATTAGATTTGATGATAGCTGCAAGGATTTTATACATTCTTTATTGGAAAAAAATATATCTGATCCCTTCTAGGGAAGAACAATTAAGTAAATTATGAGAATATGCTTACATATTCTAGGGAACTGAAAAGTAAACGTGATATACAATTCAGTCTTATTTGGAAACCCTTTCTGGATGACAATTTTATACAAACAATTGTACTGCACCCTAAATTTGGGTTCTTACTTCATGTCTAAATCTACCATATGATCCTGCGTTATTTAGGACATTTCTACAAATGTATGGCTTAATATTTATAGCCTTTTTTTTTCTTTCAGATTGATTTTAGTTTTGCTAATCAAATATTTTTACAGCTTAATACAGAAATATTTTGACAAGAACGTTAGCATGAAATGTCTGAAATAAATTAATAATGGAGTATAAGAACACAGTATGTTAACCTCGTATTGGCTCCTTATTCAACATGTTTTAGCTATCCGCTGTATTGTTTTGCTTATATTTTCTTATACAAAACACATCTTTCCCAGATGAACTGGGGATGCTGGCATACATTCCAGGAGCTTCTACTACATGTGGTCAATTTTCCCCAGAGCCATCTTTCTGTCTGGCTCTCCTCTTCAATAAACTGCAACCTTCTTTCTAAAGCAGTCTCCATTTTGATTATTCCCAGCTTGGACTGGAGCCTGATGAAGATTTTTCTTTCAACACCTTCTTCGATAGGTATTAAGTTTCCCTACCCAGAGTACCTCCTTATCTACTGTCTTGACAGAGGGGAATGTAACTCAGGGTTGGCCTGTGAGGTCCTTGGTCCTCTCCGAGTTTGGTTGTTTCCTTGTAGACGTTTCAGGACCCAATGAGGTGACAACATCAGTGCTGGAAGTGAGTGGGGTTTTCTCCCTGTTTGTATACAGTAAGTTGCCCTGCCAATATTAGTGCGGATGTGATTTTTCTCCTTGATTCCTTGATTAGGCAACTACTTAATTAGGGAGCTATCTAATTAGGGAACTTTAGCTGTGGAGTCCGTGGTGGTCTCCGAGCTTGGTTATTTTCTTGCAGACTTTTCATTATCCAACTATGCAACATCATCAGTCCTAGAAGAGAGTGGGGTTTGCTCTCCATTTACACACAAGTGGCTTGCCCTCTCAGTGTTGGTGGGAGTGCTCTCAATGGTTTCTTGGTTAGGCTATTGATTAGTGTCTGTTTGTCCGAATTGATAGTTCCTTGGATGGGGTATTGATTACTTCTTGATTAATCTTGGTGTTAATCTCTGCTTGTCTGGGTGTCTTGTTTGGGTTTTGTTTGCTTGTGTCTTCTTGATTTGTTACATTTATGAGATTACCCATCTACTGGAGGAACATTGGGCAGCAAACAGAGATAAGATACCCTACAAGCTACAAGCTATTCGTAAATATATCCCACTCCCATTATCGCTTTCATGCCAATATCCACAGAACTCTGTTAACATCTTGACCCCCGTGCTTGGGGGAAATAGCAGGTCTTCCCAATCTTGCTGGCACAGTGGCCAGAATGCTGTATTGCAGGCAAAAACTCTGCCCACTGCCAGGAGTTCGATCCTGACTGATTCAAGGTTGACTCAGCCTTCCGTCCTTCCGAGGTCAGTAAAATGAGGACCCAGATCGTTGGGGAAAATACGTGGACTCTGTTAGGAGGGCTGTAAAAGCATTATGAGGAGGTATGTAAGTTGAAGTGCTATTGCTATTGCTATTCCATTCCATCCCATTGCCCTGGTGGCGCAGTGGTTAGAATGCAGTATTGCAGGCTGACTCTGCCCACTGCCAGGAGTTTGATCCCGACTGGTTCAAGGTTGGCTCAGCCTTCCATCCTTCTGAGGTTGGTAAAATGAGGACCCAGATTGTTAGAGGCAACAGGCTGACTCTGTAAACCGCTTAGAGAGGGCTGTAAAGCACTGTGAAGCAGTATATAAGTCTTAAGTGCTATTGCTAACATCATCAGTACTAAAAGGGAGTGGAGTGTGTGTGGAGGAGGAAGAGGAAGAAGAGGAGGAAGAGAAGGAAGAGGAGGAGAAGGATCTTTGGTACTCTCTGAGCTGGGTTGTTTTCTTGCAAACTTTTCATGATCCAACTAGGTAACATGGTGACGCAGTGGTGAGGACACAGTATTGCAAGCTAATTCTGTCGACTGCCAGGAGTTCGATCCTGACCGGCTCAAGGTTGACTCAGCCTTCCATCCTTCCCAGGTCAGTAAAACGAGGACCCAGATTGTTGGGGGCAATAGGCTGACTTTATAAACCGCTTAGAGGGGGCTGTAAAGCACTGCGAAGCGGCATATAAGTCTATGTGCTGTCGCTATTGCTATCTTTAGATGGCCAGCATCGTTGGATCTACTTTCATCTCTGTGCTGGTCGTTTCAAGAATTTTCTCAGCAACTAATTCTAACACTCCATAGTCTCCTTAGGAGGAATAGATTGATGGGAGTGAAAAATAGAATATGTCAGCTGCACAGTGAAACTACCTCTTATGAAAAGAGAATAAGTTATTCAGATTCAAGGCTGTCTCTGCCCATCAGCGGAAATCCATGCGATTGTCATTCATGCCTTGTGATTTATTTCTCAAATTAAATGAACCATATTGTACAAGAGATGGGATATAGAGTTTTAAATATCACCAAAAAGGAGGGTGGGTGAAGCATTGTAAAAAACAACAACAACAAAAAAGTAAGACTCAACTAGAATTAATTGGACACAATACCCATTGAAAACAGAGGCAGGAAATCTTCACCCTGGTGACCGGCATCCCATAATAGTATTCAGTTTCATGCCTAGACTCAGCCACCAACCAAAAATGAAGAAGATGTAATCTATATAAAGTAGAGCATCTATGGAGATTCTCAGTCATCCAGGTCATGGTTGTCCCAAAGGTTTTTTTTTTTCCAAAAGGCAACTGGACTTTCTTTGTTTTTATAATAATAATAATAATAATAATAATAATAATAATAATAATAATAATAATAATAATAATAATAATAATAATAATAATAATAATAATAATAATAATAATAATAATAATAATAATAATAATAATAATAATAATAATAATAATAATAATAATAATAAAGTTGGAAGGGACCTTGGAGGTCTTCTAGTCCAACACCCTGCTCAGGCAGCAAACCCTACACCATTTCAGACCAATGGCTGTCCAGTTTCTTCTTAAAAACTTCCAATGTTGGAGCATTCACCGCTTCTGGAGGCAGGTTGTTCCACTGGTTAATTGTTCTAACTGTCAGGAAGTTTCTCCTTAGTTCTAGGTTGCTTCTCTCCTTAATTACCTTCCATCCGTTGCTTCTTGTCCTGCCTTCAGGCGCTTTGGAGAATAGCTTGACCCCCTCTTCTTTGGGGCAGCCCCTGAGATATTGGAAGACTGCTATCATGTCCCCCCTCGTCCTTCTCTTCATTAAACTGGACATACCCAATTCCAGCAACCATTCCTTATATGTTTTAACCTCCAGTCCCCTGATCATCTTTTCTTTGAAGATGTTTCATTTCTCATCTAAGAAGCTTCTTTAGTTCTGACTGGATGGTGGGGAATGAAAGGATTTATATTCCTTGCAGTCATCTGGTCATTAGTATTCTCTCTGAGAGTTATTGAGGCCCTTTGGAGGTTTATCGGTGCCCTCAGGGTCGCCTGAATAGTGCAAATGGGTGTGGAAACTTCTTGGGACCGCTGAAAGGACCGTGTTGTAGACAGGAGATGAGTGGTGTCATATCCCTCCCCCTCAGTCTTAATGTAGATGGCCTCTTGGACCCCTCTTTCAAACCAGCGGTCCTCTCTGTTCATATAAAATAAAGGTTGGCATTGAAGAACACGGGATGACAGTATCTCCAAGCACAATTTTGCAAAGTAACTGGAGGTCCCATTAATTTACCACCAATAAATTCAGAAGGAATACCATTAGAAAAAGTTGAAAGGATCACGCACCTCGGTTCTAATTTACATGAAAGCTGGGACATGACCACTGAAGTAAAGACGAGGATAGAGAAAGCTCGAACAGCATTCTTCAAAATGAAAAAGGTCTTCTGCAGTCACGACATAAGCCTAAGACTGAAAATCAGGCTTGTCAGATGCTATATTTTTTCTATCCTGCTCTATGGAGTAGAGAGTTGGTCTCTGACAGAAGGCCACCTGAAGAGACTAGAAGCATTTGAAATGTGGATTTACAGGCGGCTGTTACGTATAAGCTGGGTGGACAAGGTCAGAAATGAGGAGCTTTTAAGCCGCTTGGGAAAGCCCAGGGAAATCATCAAAACAATTAAAAAACGAAAGTTAGAATATTTCGGACATGTGATGCGACACCCAGAAAAATACGGCATACTCCATTTAATCCTCCAGGGAAAGATTGAAGGCAAACGAGGTCCAGGCAGAAGAAGAACATCATGGCTTCAAAATCTAAGGGACTGGTTTGGACAAAACTCAGCAGCACTTTTTCGTGTGGCCGCTGATAAAAACAGGATTGCCAACGTCCGATAACGGATATGGCGGAAGAAGAAGAAGAAGAACTGGAGGTCATAACACACTGAAGTCCACGGACCAAATTAGAAATCCATCGACGGTATCTTCTGATACCGAAGTACAGCTTTTTCTCTTCAGAGAAATCTCAGCGCTTGGCAAAGTCTGCGGTGGTGCAGCGATCGTTTCTACCTTCGGTCGAAAGGCTTCTCTGAGGTGGAACATTTTTGCCGCTTTGTAATGTTTTATAGGTTGTTCATTATTTAGATCCCTTCCGAGCCGCCTGGAATGAATATTGCATTTAGTGCATGGGCTATAATTCTCTCTCGGCGTTACATATGTGAAAAGTGAAAATAGCCCGAGAGCTTGGAGTCAATCACATCAACCCAGCTACGGGGAAAGCATCTTAATATTCTCCAGCCGGAAGGTGTCCTTGGGGGTGTCAAGTCCAACCCTTGGTTCTGGTTTTTTATTTTTGATAATATTTTATTGATTTTCTAATTTTACAATTAAACATTTAAAAAGCAACGTGGTGACTGGGTAATCAATGATTCCATAACATACATAAATCTTTAGCAAAAATCTCAAGTTTACGACATCAGATGTTTCCTCCCTTTATCCCTTCATATCTACTATCTCATATTGAATTAATGTAATTCTTATTGTTATCAACTAAGTGAAACCATCTTTGTTACATTTATCGAGAGTTTTGAACTTATACATATCTTAATTGTGTTTACATTCAATCTTATATACATCAGTGTCCTGTTGTAGCTTTTTCCCCAGGCTTTAATTCCCCCTCAATATTCAACTTAACATTTGGTATGTTATAGTTTCTAAGCTTTAGGTCAGGGCTTTTCAACCTGTGGTACCCGTACCACTTGTGGTACATTAATGAGTGGCAGGTGGTACGCAGCCCTGCCTAGCCAAGTGTAGTGGGGAAGGGAAAGAGCCAGCACAGGCAAAGACTTACAGTGAGAGAGTCCTCTGGAGCTGCAGATTTTACTTATGAATGGAGCCATTTGGGGAGGCTGCCTTAGCCAGCAGCCAGTACTTACATTTTTTTTCTTCCTTAAGTGCCAGCTGGGCTCCTTACTTTCCTTTCTAGCCAGTAGCTAATTCTTAAAGGGGAAGTGCCTTTTTAAGCTAGTTCACTCAGCAGCTTGTCTTTTCTGTCTCTGGAGGCCTTTCCTTGTTTGATCAATATATGGAAGAGGGAAAATATGGGGGGGGTTCAAATTCTTCCTTCAGAAGGAGATGGGAATGAGAAAAAGGGAGGCAGGGAAGGGAGGCAGGGAAGGAAGTCCCGCCTTAGCAGTTGGCCACCAGCAGCTCTGCCTTTGACTTTGCTTGTCAAAAGGTTGCAGAAGGGGATCACATGACCCTGGGACACTGTGACCACCATAAATATGAATCAGTTGCCAAGCATCCAAATATAAATCACATGACCCTGTTGCTGCAATGGTCATAAGTGTGAAAAATGGTCATAAGTCATTTCAGTGCAATTGCAACTTTGAACAGGGTTTTTTTTTTGGTCACCAAGTTTTTGACACCTTGCTAGGTGGTACTCGAATATTGCCATATCCTAAAAGTAGTACAATCGGTAAAAAGGTTGAAAAGCCCTGCTTTAGGTAACTAGAGTTTCCCTTATCTCAAATTCTACATTTCACCCTTTTTATAACAAAATCTAAAAAAAAAAAAAAGAGAATGTTTAAAATGGAATAAGATTACATGCAAATAGATAAGATGTATATTTACAATATTAGATTTTGTTGTAAAAAGGGGCAACCCTTGGTTCTGTTCAAGAACCCAAATTAATCCATCCCCAGCAGAATTCCCCGGCACTGGATGTTTTCAAGGAGAGGCTACCAGATAGCAAGTTGTCAGACCTGCTGCAACTTAAACCTCTAAACAGAAACTATCCTTGGCTCCATTTGTTGAGAAAGGTACAGGTAAGTCCTCTACTTACGACCACAATCGAGCCCCAAATTTCTTGCTAAGTTTTGCCCCATTGTACGACTTTTCTTGCCTCGGTCGTTAAGTGAATCACTGCAGTTGCTAAGTTAGTAACACGGTTGTTAGGTGAATCTGGCTTCCCCATTGACTTCGCTTGTCAGAAGGTGGCAGAAGGGGATCCCGTGACCTTGGGACACAGCGACGGTCATAAGCACGAGCCAGTTGCCAAGCAGCTGAATGTTGATCACGTGATCGTGGGAGCGCTTCAAAGGCCATAACGGTGAAAAATGGTCATAAGTCACTTTTTTCAGTGCCGTTGTAACTTCAAACAGTTACTAAATGAACCGTTGTAAACCGAGGACTACCTGTATAGTTTTCTTAGAAGTCAAGGGCATTGCAGTAGTGCATAGCCAGAACTGAGAATCACGCGCCAAAATCCCTAAGTTCAAGTTTTCCCTCCCGTGCATTTTAGGCATTGCACAGCTGGTCTGCATTTCCCATCATTTGCAACATCCCGAGGTCACAATGATTTATGACATTTTTTGCTGGAAACCAGAAATTACCTGGGTTTTTGGCAAAAACGCACCACAATGAACAATGGGTTTGCTTAATGACTACATAGAATCCCTACCTAGTCATAAATTAATTAAGCTTATCTTAAGCTGATCCTTATCTAATTCTAATCAAGCGTTGATTGCTAGTTGAGAAAATCCCTGTCTCTTGGCTTCTTTTAGCAATAAATCTTTCACGCCTGACACATTGTGAAACAAGTCCCATCCCTTTTGTGCAATATTTCCATCAAATGTTACAAGGCACACACCAAAGGTGTGGGTTGTGCATAGTTGCTGCTGGTAGAGCAGTTCTTGGTTCAGAAAAATACCCCTGCATACATTTCTGCTTCTCATCATTAAAGGGAAATGGTTTGAAAAAAGGCCTGTGCAATTTGTCTGTTGCAATTTGTACAAATTGCACATAACACAGCAGGCTGAATACATATGAACATTTACAGCGACACGTCTACTCCTGTGCACTAAAATCTCATGGAATTTCAGACAGCATCTTAATGAAATATAGAAGTCTAAGAGAGAAAGGAGGAGATTAGAGAAAGAGAGAGAGAGAGAGAGAGAGAGAGAGAGAGAGAACCCTGTTCTTAATTATGCACACCTAAGTGCTTAAAGGGCAAGATTTGTAGTGCTTAATTCTAGCAGGTCTGTCACCTAGATCAAGTTTCGGAGCGAGCTTCATTGGTGATGTAATAATTACAATTATTAGCCCATCTGGAGGATTAATAAAAGGACTGGGAGGTCAATGAGGCATGCCGAACAGCATATACTGCAAATTTTATTAGCAGTGTGCAACGAAACCACCAAGGTAAGTGAAATTTCGAATCACTTTTTATTTGGCAAAGGTGCCACATGATCTCTCTCACGGTGCAGATGTTTTATATTAAAAACCGGGCAGTTATCCTAAACAGAACAGAAAAACAAGGCAAATGTATAACAGAATAATTGAGTTGGAAAGGACCTTGGAGGTCTTCTAGTCCAACCCTCTGCTCAGGCAGGAAACCCTATACCAGTGATGGCGAACCTTTTAGAGACTGAGTGCCCAAACTGCAACCCAAAACCCACTTATGCATCGTCGAGGGCTGGGTGGGTGTGGCCCATTGGGTGGGCGTGGCCCATTGGGTGGGCGTGGCCCATTGGGTGGGCGTGGCTGCAGTGGTAACGGCAGACTGGGTGGGACTAAAAAGTTCAATCAATCAATTCCAACTTTGCAAGATCTTTTTTTCCCTCGCGAGAAGTTGAAATTGATTGATTGATTGAACCTTTTTTTTTTTTGCACATGGCGGTGGAGGCCTAAAGCGAAAAGGTTTTATAAAACCCAGCTGAAGGCCTAGGACTGGGGCGATGGCACGTGTGCCCAAGAGAGGGCTCTGAGTGCCACCTCTGGCACCCGTGCCATAGGTTCGCCACCACTGCCCTATACCATTTCAGACAAATGGCTGTCCAGTCTCTTCTTAAAAACTTCCAGTGTTGGAGCATTCACAGCTTCTGGAGGCAGGTTGTTCCACTGGTTAATTGTTCTCACTGTCAGGAAATTTCTCCTTAGTTCTAGGTTGCTTCTCTCCTTGGTTAGTTTCCATCCGTTGCTTCTTGTCCTGCCTTCAGGCGCTTTGGAGAGTAGCTTGACTCCCTCTTCTTTGGGGCAGCCCCTGAGATACTGGAAGACTGCTATCATGTCCCCCCTCGTCCTTCTCTTCATTAAACTAGACATACCCAATTCCAGCAACCGTTCCTTATATGTTTTAGCCTCCAGTCCCTTAATCACCTTTGTTGCTCTTCTCCGCACTCTTTGTATCTTAATCCATCTAGGAAAGTTCACGCTGTCAAGTCTGGGCCCTTGTTCTTTCCTCTTTCACTCCCTGTCAGAAGCAAGGAGAAATGTCATCTTTTATTCAGAAATTGGCAATTCATCAAGGTTTGCATTCGTTCCATAATTAATGTTCAGCTTTGGGGACGGTGACTCCTTAACCACAACTTACAAGGAAGAGGTGAAAAGATCACTCCACCAGCCTTAGCTGAAGGTTTCTTCAGACAATTGGGGGGAAAAAAAGGATGATTTGATCACCCTCAGCGGGAAAGTTTTCCTCTCCCGTGGGAGAGCAAATTAGAGCCATCGCTCTAATTTGCTAGTTAAAATTTGTACATGAGGTTTGTGTGGGAGAATTGATTGGAACTCAGCTCACTGTTACAGGAGTTGCAACCCAGTAACTATAGAGACTGCGCTGGTATTTTGCTGAATTTCTGAGGTGGTGGTGGTGGTGGGGGGGGAAGCACCACACAAACCCTGAAAAATATATACTCCCCTCTCGTTTTATTTGAGAGAAAATGGCATCGTTATTTTTATGAATAATTAACTCCCTCTCAGACTTAGTCAGCCTTGCCTAACCTGTTATAATATTTAAAATAGTATCCTGTTATGTATGTTTTGTTTGAAGGGGGAAAAGGGCACGCTTCCCCCTGAGGAATAGGATTTAATTAGACAAAATGCTAATGCCTTCTGTGCAGAAAGGAAAACAATGACTCGATCTTGGTTTTGATTTTTGGACATTGCCCGGGTGCCTAGAAGGCAATGGTTTCTAACCTTGGCAACTTCCAAATTTGTGGACTTCAGCTTCCAGATTCTTAGTAATGGCCATGCAGGATGCTTCAGGGATGGGAGAGGCCTTTGGAAGCTTAGTGCAGACCCAGGTCCACCATTCCCAAGGCATCCCCAATCCATTTTCTTGAAAACCTCCAGTGATGGAGCACCCACAACTTCTAGAGGTAAGCCATTACACTTATTAATTGTTCTCACAATCAGGAAGTTTCTCCTTCGTTCTAGGTTGCTTCTCTCCTTGATCAGTTTCCATCCGTTGCTTCTTGTCCTATCTTCAGGTGCTTTGGAGAATAGGTTGACTCCCCCCTCTTCTTTGTGGCAGCCCCTCAAATAGTGGAAGACTGCTATCGTGTCACCCCTAGTCATTCTATTCACTAGACTAGACATACCCAATTCCTGCAACCGTTCTTTGTATGTTTTAGCCTCCGGCCTCCTAATCAACTCTTTCTAGGATCTCATCATCTTTAGCAACTAAATACTGTAACTCCCAGGGTTTCCGTTATACATGCAAGGACAGCTCAGAATATACAATAGTTTAGAAAATACTATCTCCGTGTGCCAAGAGGAACATTTCTTAAAATAACCTTGGCATATATTTGTAGTTGCAAGGTTGAACTCTGGCCCAAGTTAAGCTCAGCTATTGCATATTGCTAAAGTTCAGTTGCTGGTTCATGAAAAAATATCCCACGAGCAAAAATAATTGCCATCCTGGTCTCCTGCAAGAAAGCTAATTTCCTATCGAAGGAGGAGGAGGAGGAGGAGGAGGAAGAGGAAAGGAAGGAAGGAAGGAAGGAGGAAGGAAGGAAGGAAGGAAGGAAGGGATATCATAAATTGGCAAGTAATTTATGAGGGTGTCCAACTAATCGGAAATAATAACCAAGAGCGTGATGTAGAATGGCTAAATGCCACTTTACAAAATAAAAAACGGGGACAAAGCGCCAAAGCTTCCCAAATTAGTAGAACAAATTATGCATCACCATGTCCTTAAATCTTGGCTTCAGGCACAGCTGAGTATTAAAATGGCCAGGGAATATTAAAACGGCCACTGTCAATACAAAGGGCTAATGTAGGAGGATTGATGCCCTAACAGGAATCTTCCCAAGAATATTGGAAGGACATTTTGATTCCCACAAGGGATGAATGGTTGCAAAAGTTGACGGAGTTAGCAGAGATGGCTAAACTGACTGCTTTGATTAAAGAAAACACACACACACACACACACACAATTACTGTTGTTTCTACTTGGAAATCACTTCTGGACTTTGTGCTCGAGATGCAAAAAAAAAGGAAACTTTGATTTTGGGTTTTACCGATTAGATAGGTTTGTTGTTGTAATAGAAATGGCTATACCAGGGGTAGGCAACCTTGGCTCTTTTATGACTCGTGGACTTCAACTCCCAGAATTCCTGAGCCAGCATGGCTCAGCTTGGAAACTCTCCCTTTCCCCTCAGCATGGCTGGCTCAGGAATTCTGGGAGTTGAAGTCCACCAGTCATAAAAGAGCCAAGGTTGCCTACCCCTGGACTATACTATTATGTAAAAGTAAAAAGTTGAATCTGAAGTCAACACCTTTTCTTTCTTTTTCCCCTTTTTCCTACACTTTCCCCTTCCCTTTTCCCTCCCCTATCTTGGATCTCCTCAGTTCCTCCCATGCAATTGTTTCTCTGTGAGTTTGTTTGTGTGTGTGTGTGTGTGTGTGTGTGAGAGAGAGAGAGAGAGAGAGAGAGAAATGAGAGAGAGAAATGGAGGAAGAGAAAGAGAGAGGAAAAAGAGAGAAAAAGAAATGAGAGAGAAGGGGAGAGAGAAAGAGAGAGAGAGAGATGAGAGAGAGATGGAAGAGAAAGAGGAAAAAGAGAAAAAGAAATGAGAGAAGGGGAGAGAAAGTGAGAGAGATGAGAGAGAGATGGAGGAAGAGAAAGAGGAAAAAGAGAGAAAGAAATGAGAGAGAGAAGGGGGAGAGAGAAAGAGAGAGAGAAATGAGAGAGATGGAGGAAGAGAAAGAGAAAAAAGAGAGAAAAAGAAATGAGAGAGAAGGGGAGAGAGAAAGAGAGAGAGATGAGAGAAAGATGGAGGAAGAGAAAGAGGAAAAAGAGAGAGAAAAAGAAATGAGAGAGAGAAGGGGGAGAGAGAAAGAAAGAAAGAGAGAGAGAGAGACTGAGAGAGAGAGGGAACTTCTGCGCCATGAGCTGTCCATCTCTGCTCATCCTAGAAAGAATCAAGCTTGCACAGAGTTTCAAAGTTACTCCCAGACTCAAATTGTCTTACACAATAGCTGCTGCATTCAGTATTTATTCAGTCGATCCACTGCATATTCAATTTGCATCGCAAACAACCTTCACAAAGAAAGACAAGATCTATTTATCCACTAAGTATGCAGATACGTGTCAGAAAAAAAAAAGAAAGAATGCGACAAAACTATAATGAAATATTAGCCTGGAAAAACCACATTGGTTATCAACCAGAGATACCGAGTTTGATAGTACATTTATTCACATGATGCCTCGTCTATGCACTTCTTTTTAGCATATGCTCTTTAGTGCTGCAATGAATTGGAGGGAGAATTCAAAGGTTTATATAAATGGATCTCATTATGTATATATACAACGGCAGTAAAAAAAATGACTTATAACCGTTTTTCACACTTACGACCATTGCAGCATCCCCAAGATTAAATGATCGAAATTCAGACGCTTGCCAATTGACTCATACTTATGACGGTCGCAGTGTCCCGGGGGTCATGTGACCCCCTTTTGCGACCTTCTGACAAGCAAAGTCAATGGGGGGAAGCCAGATTCATTTAACAGCCATGTTACTAATTGAACACTATACCAAGAAACATCGTAAAATGTTTGATGGCGCTGGAAACACACAGGAACACTCTTCACATTTGCTCTTTGCTGTTTCTCTTCCTCAGTCTGAAGAATTTGAAGAAAAGGTATGCCAAATGGACAAAAGAATTGCCTGGAGATTCTGAATATTCTGCAGTTTGCTAAGATGAATGACTGGAACAATAAACTACTGACATTCCTGGTCCCAAAGATGCTTTTTCAGGAGGCAACTGGACTTGGTTGTTTTCCACTAAAGACGTTTCGCTTCTCATCCTGGAAACTTCTTCCAAGCTCTGACTGGATGGTGGGGAATGGAAGGATTTATACTCCTTGCAGACTGCTGGTCATTTGCATCCTTTTAGAGAGTTCTTGAGGCCACTTGGAGATTTATCTGTGTCGTCAGGGTCACCTGAGTGGTGCAAATGGGTGTGGAACCTTCTTGGGACTGTTGAAAGGACTGCGTTGTAGACTGGAGATAAGCTTCACACCTATTTGAGCTACTCAGGTGACCCTGAGGACACAGAATAAACCTCCAGGTGGCCTCAACGACTCTCTAAAAGGAGGCAAATGACCAGCTGTCTGCAAGGATTATTAATCCTTCCCTTTCCTACCACCCAGTTAGAGCTGAAGAAGCTTCTTGGATGAGAAGTGAAACGTCTTCAAAGAAAAACAAGAAAGTCCAGTTGCCTCCTGAAAAAGCACCTTTGGGACAACCCTGACCTGGATGACTGAGAATCTCCATAGATATTTACTGACATAGTTCTGAGTCAATTTGGAAGGTGAGGGTGGATCAGAGATGGAGTTGAAGAAGCCCCAGGAGATATAATGTGGTGGGGAAAATATCTAAAGATAAATATGTACCTTTGTGTAGAGTTTTAATTATTGGGGCCAAATCGAATTGATAACTTGGTTGGAGCAAGGATGGGACCGTAAAAGGAAACTTAATGAAGCAATGTAGCATCTCTGGTATAAACTCTTTGTGTCAACGCTGCTAACATCGGATGTTTCTGCATTGACAACAGATGGAAATGTAGCCATCTTTTTCCCTTTCGCTTTTAGAGTTAGATGATGCTGAGAGGGGGGATGTGAATGAGAGTCCGGCTAGACATAACAACACTAAACTTAGCGTGAGAATCAAGGTTATTGTAACCAGAGCTGATAAGGAATTGGTGGCTGGAGAACTGGAGAGGAAGCCCGCCCTTCAAGCTAATGGAGGAATGTGATTTATGACTGTTAATTGGAGGAGGGAATTGTGCTTTGATACTATGTGCCCAGGGGAGGGGAATTCAGTTTTTGGCTTCGATTATGTTAGTGCCGATGTTATGCTTCTCGAATAAAGATTCTTTAAGGTAAACAATGCCTCGAAGTTCTTTTGAAGAGTTTCATCTGTCGGAACCATGACACTTTAACTGAAGCTACAACAGTTGTGAACACAGTTATGAAGATTACAGCAATTTCTCTTAAAGTCTTAAAACCTAGCTCAATCAGCCATCCGGATAAACTATCTCCATATTATGTTCTATTTCTGCATTTTAAAATGTTGTCCCCCCCCCCAAGGTACAGTATGTAAAATAAGTGAGGGGTAAGATATCATGGGGACCTTGATATCCTTCTTTCCACCCAAAGATAGTAAACTGTGTAAATATCTAGCAGAAGATTTTATTTTCATGTCAGGAATTGTGACCTAAACCCCACGTAGAAACCAAGATCTCCTAATCTCGTGATTGTAATCATAACATTATAAAACAGGCCATCCTGAGGGTGTTTGGTCACAGAAAATTGTGGGCAACAGCTTCTCAAATTCAGAGCCAATATACCCACAGAACAATGAAGAAGCTTAGGAGAAAAATAATCAGAATTGGAATAGAGCTGGAAGGGACCTTGGAGGTCTTATAGTCTAGCGCCCTATGCCATTTCAGACAAATGATTGTCCAGTCTCTTCTTAAAAATCTCGAGTGATGAAGCACCCACAACTTCTGGTGGCAAGCAGTTCCACTGGTTAATTGTCCTCACCGTTAAGAAGTTTCTCCTTAATTCCAGGTTGCTTCTCTCCTTGATTAGTTTCCATCCATTCTTTCTTGTCTTGCCTTTGGAAAATAAGTTGACCCCCTCCTCCTTGTGGCAGCCCCTCAAATACTGGAATACTGCTATCATGTCCCCCCCTAGTCCTTCTTTTCTCTAGACTGGCCATACCCAATTCCTGCAACTGTTCTTCATATGTTTTAATCTCCGGGCCTTTAATCATCTTAGTTGCCCTTCTCTGCCCTTTTTCCAAAATCTCAACATCTTTTTTTGTAATGTGGTGACCAAAACTGGATGCAGTATTCCAGATGTGGCCTTACTAAGGCTTACATCCAATCTGAATGTAGTGAACCTATATGAAGCTATAATAGAATTAGACTTTATGCTCGCTGACTTCTGTTTCGAAGAGTGATATATTTTTCTCGGAGGTAAAAAAAAATTTGAAGAATCTAGAAAGGAAACCGTGGCAGATCTAGCTAATAAATAAGGTTACCGACCCTCGAGAGATTGTTTTGCAGAACGCGTAGATGAAATTATTTCAGATGTTATAGATTCAAGTCGAGCTTGTGTTTGCGAAAGGAAAGAGTTACGTGGTTGCAATCGTATGTGGGAAAATGAACATTGAGGGGTGATCTATGCAGATTTGGAAAAGCACAATGTGTTCCAATAGTTCTTAAGAGAAAACTCAACAACCCGTGCCCTGTTGGGTCGTTGTTTCAGAAATATTTCCTTACCTAAACAGAGAAACAGAATGACAAAGGGCTAGCAGAGGAGCAGTGGGAGCAAGAGAGACTTTTGACTTCCTGCTGGCTTCCCCATTGAATTTCCTTGTGGGAATCGGACAGGAAGCAACAGAAAACTTCCTTCCTTCCTTCCTTCCTTCCTTCCTTCCTTCCTTCCTTCCTTCCTTCCTTCCTTCCTTCCTTCCTTCCTTCCTTCTCCTTCCTTCCTCCTTCCTTCCTTCCCCTCCCCTACCCTTCCTTACTCCTCCTCTCTCCTCCCTCTCCCTCCCGCAAAGCTGTGTTCCATTAGTGTACCCCATAGTGCTACATATTTCATAGATAAAGGTTTACCGTGAGACAACTAATTTGATCAAATAGCATGGAAATTTCACAAATTACATCAATGTTTCTCACCTCAGCAACTTTAAGATGCTGACTTTAATTCCCGGATTTCTCCAGTCGGTTATCTTAAAAGCTGCTGAAACATTGTATTGCATGGATGGTAGAACATGAGATGTCAAAGCTACCTTTGGAGATTTCGTGAATATTTTTTCTTTTCTTTTACAAGCTTGCAGTCCCTATTTGTGGCAGAGTTGGGTGACTGGATGGAGCTAAGCATTTACTGGCCGGGTGCCCTTCCTGATACCTACACGGGTTCACAGCAGAATGAATGTTCGGAGTTGAAGATACTTAATATCCAGAAAAAAAAATTGAAGTGACATTAGAAAAAAAAAGTGTGAGGTAAGCTTGGTTTGCAATTCTGGTTCACATCCTCTAGTTTATTCACTGGTATGAATTTAATAATAATAATATAATATAAAGTTGGAAGGGACCTGGAGGTCTCAGTCCAACCCCTGCTCAGGCAGAACATTTATTTATCAATTTATCAGAACATTGTTTTGACAAGTATCAGGGCAGTGACCAGATGCCCAGGCAATTGATTCTTTTGGATCCAGAGACAATGAACACTCCAGATAACAAAGGGATTTTAAGCTTTATTATTAACTCAGACAAACAGAGTTACAAACGTAACTTTTGGGGTTTCTTTTTCTTTTAAATTTTTTATTAATGGTTTTGTTATAAGATCAAATACAAACAAAATTGAAGAAAAAAGGGCCAGAAAGAAGTAAACAAGGAAGACAAAGAAGTAACTTCTGACAGCAGAACACCAAAAAAAACTTACAGCTTCAACCCTTTGTTTTATATTTCGAAATGTTTTAAGCCATTTCTGTAACATCACAAATCATTTTAATCGTCGAAACCTAAATTAAAGTTTTATTTGTTCCAGGTTTTGAATACGGGTAGTCCTCAACGTACGACCCACAAGTGATCCCAAAATTTCTGCTGCTAAGTGAGACCTTTGTTAAGTGAATTTTGCCCCGTTTTGCGACTTTTCTTGCCACAGTTGTTAAGTGAATCACCACGGTTTTTAAGTTAGTAACATGGTTGTTAAGTGAATCTGGCTTCCCCATGGATGTTGCTTTCCAGAAGGTCGCAAAAGGGGATCACATAACTCCGGACACTGCGACGGTCATAAATATAAAACAGTTGTCAAGTGTCCGAATTTTGATCGTGTGACCCTGGGGATGCTGCAATGGTCATAAGTATGAAATATGAACATAAGTCACTTTTGCAGTGCCGGTGTAACGTCAAACGGTCACTAAATGTACGTCGAGAACTTCCTGTACAAAATCCAGAAGTGGTTCAGAATGGAAACAAAACTGGATAAATTCTCTTTAATTAAAACAATCAATTTTGCCATCTCTGCCAACTCCATCACCTTCACCGTCCATTCTTCTGCTGTGGGAATTAATTTGTCCTTCCATCTTTGTACATATAAGATTCTCACCACTGTCAGCATATCAAGTTGCAAAACTCTGGGTTTATTTTTTCAAGTGAAACATTTTTGAAGCCCGTTGCTTATTAACACCAGTATTGTTTATTGGATTGCAACATTCTCCTTTGATCTGCTAATTATTGTGGCTTTTTTTCTTTGTAAGGGAGAGCAGAACATGTTCTCTCTTTCCGTGTTTTATTTTACTTATTGCTTGGATGAAGAAGAAAAAAAAGTCTCTTAAATCATTGGGGATAATGACCTTGCAGAAAGCCAACATCTGAAACTAACTCCGTTGCCATGTGAGAACAGACAAGATAAAAGAAGTTTGTGAACCAGGCAGGATGGAAGAGAGCTAAGCAGAAATCCTTGCAGATGGCAAGTTGTGTTTTTAAGTGGCAGACAACACAACTGTAGCATAGGGAGAAATTTAAGTAACGAAGTCAATAATGTCTCTGTGAATCCAGTGAGGCTTTGTGTGTGTGTGTATGTATGTATATACATATACATACACACACACATACACACACACACACACACACACATACATATACATACATACACACACATACTGTACATACATTGGCAATAATTGAATAATTGAATTCTAGCTTCTCCTGTTGACTTATCAGAAGCCGACTGAGAAGGTTGCAAATTGTGTTCATATGGCTCCAGAATGCTGCACCCATTTAAAAAGTGCCTGAATTTTCATCACGTTGTTGAAAGAAAAATCAGGTCCAATTCCAAGCTGGGAGTAAACTGCTGGAAATAAAATGGAGGCTAAAATGCTGGAAATAAAATGGAGGCTGCTTAGAAAAGAAGGTTCCTGTTTATTGAGGAGCAGAACCAACAACAGCATGTAGTTCTGGGACAGCTGACAAATTGATTTGACCAGTACAAGGATTTTTTATACAGCTTTACAGCATTTTGTAATTTGGAGGTTTGCTTTGTGTGCTTTTGTTATTAGATTTGTTTAGCTTGTTCGCAAAGGCTAGCAATGGGTCTAAAATACTGACTTCTTTGGGTTTAATCCTGTCAAACAAATTAATTAATTAATTTTACCCCCTTATCTTTAGTCTCTCGATTATCTCCATTGAGCTCTCTTTGTGAATCAACAGGCCTGATTCAATATCTCCACTTTGTGCAATAGCCAGGGGTTTCATGAGTGTATTTCTTTTCCTAGTTTTATTCTTGTGATTTGGGGGCATAGTAAAAAAAAAGATCGGAGGGGTGCGTCCTTACCACAACATGACCGTGAGGACTCTGTACAGTCATAAGTGTGAGGACCAATCATAAGTTACTTTCTGAGCGCTGTTATAATGCTAATGGTCACTAAATGAATGATTGTAAGTCAAGTACTTGTTTAACTGAGTTGTACAAGGGTGTCCTCTTGGAGACAAGCTACTGTTGACCACTACTTTTTAAAGTTTACCTTCTTTGTGGCTTTGTTCTCGGCTGCATTACGTCTCCGAGTGTCTCCTAGCCAACATTTTTTCTGTCAAATATTTTACAGTTGAACTAATGTCCTAATTTACTTGGGAAAGCACACCGGAGAAGAGGTGATTTATTTGTCTTACATAACACCGCATCTTCCGCTACAGTATCTCTCATTCGATAAGCTTTTTCGCTGTCTGAAAAAGAGATGTTTTATCAGGTTTACATTTGAGCTAGTCAATATCTCATAGGCAACTTATCGTCCGTTGAGTCAGCAGCTGTGAGGCTATAAGGACGGTATCTCCCCATATGGAATTTTCATACATTTTCCATACAGGATTTTAGACTGTAAAATACTGCATTTTGCTCTTTTGTAATTGTTAAATTATGGGGATTTTTCATTGGCTTAAGCAAGCGATTTAATTTGTCCCGTTGAACAGTATCTTGAAACTACGTTTGCATCTATTTGGTACTCCGTAGCACAACCCCTTTCTTTAAGACTTGCTTTTTTAAAATTTATTTTGTTTTGTTTTAATTTATTAGATTTTATCCGTGCTTTATAAGTAACTCAAGGCAGTGAGCATACAATACTTCTTCCTCCTATTTCCCCATAACGACAACCCTGTAGGTGAGTTGGGTTAAGAGAGACTGACTGGCCCAAGGTCACCAGCTGGCTTTCATGCCTAAGTCTGCTGGTGAGGAATTCTGGGAGTTGAAGTCCACAAGTCCAATCTCTTCTTAAACTCTCAAGTGATGAAGCACCCACACATCTGAAGGCAAGTTGTTCCACTGGTTAATTGTCCTCACTGCTGGGAAGTTTCTCCTTAATTCAGATTGCTTCTTTAGAATAGAATAGAATAGAATAGAATAATAGAATAGAATAGAATAGAATAGAATAGAATAGATAGCTAGGTAGGATAGAATAGAGATAGAAGAAGAATAGAAGAGAGATAGAGAGGAATAGAACAGAGCTGGAAGGGACCTTGGAGGTCTTCTAGTCCAGCCCCCTGCTCAAGCAGGAGAACCTATACCATCTCAGACAACTGGCTGTCCAGTCTCTTCTTAAAAACCTCCAGTGATGGAGCACCCACGATTTCTGGAGGCAAGCTGTTGCACTGGTTAATTGTCCTCATTGTCAGGAAGTTTCTCCTCAATTGTTTCTCTCTTTGATCAGTTTCCAACCATTGTTTATCGTAGCTGAGTGTTGTTGAGAAGTCCCTACTCTAGAATTTCATCTGTTCTGTGATCTATTTCATGCTACTGAGAGACTCCTACTCCATGGAGGTGACGGATTTCTAAGACTGCTACCTATCCTATGGATTCCTACGGATGAAAGCTTCTTTCCAGTGTGCGAATTTCTCCAAGCCTTTTCAGAGGCGATGAAGCTTTCATTGTTCCTACATAATTTACAAAAAAACCCGATCTTCTTTCTATTAAATAACCCTGGGTGACAGACAACATTTTAAACAATCGATAAAGTAGTAGGAATACCAAGTTATTGTGGATGAGAGCAAGTCACAAATTAAACAAGCAGCCCTTGAGAATGTAAAATTTTTTCTCTCCATGGCAATTATGGATACAAAGAGATTCATACCTGGAGACTTTATTATAAAATGCATTGATGTCCTAGGATAAACTCCATATTTCCAGCTGAGAATATTCTTTACGCCAGTGGATCAAAATGTTTGGCTTTTATATACAGGGCAACCTTGAGGGATAAACCAGCCAGTTGGAAATCTGGCTTTAAATGGCATTTAAATGTAAAAAGCACGGACATCTGTTATGTCTTTGTTCAAGCATTTCTTTATATTCTTTCAAGCAAGGTCACTGCACAGTTTGCAGGTCAAAGAAAACAAAGCAACAGCGGTAGATCAAGAGGGAAATAGAAGTTCAAAAGGTATCGTCACAACTTCTGAAAGTTCCTCATTAAAAAAAAAAAAAATCCAGACTGTGATGAAGTAGATTCAGGGGTCCTTGGTGCTCTCTGAGCTTGCTTGTTTTCTTGAAGACGTTTCATTACCCAACTAGGTAACATCATCATTTGATGACACCAAGCTGGCAGGAATAGCCAACCCTCCAGAAGATAGGCTTAAGATACAGAAGGATCTTGACAGACTTGAACATTGGGCGCTATCTAACAAAATGAAATTCAATGGTGAAAAAAGTAAGGTTCTACATTTAGGCAAGAGAAACCAAATAGTATAGGTGGTACCTTGCTCAATAGTAGCAACTCTGAGAGGGATCTTGGAGTCCTAGTGGACAGTCACTTAAATAGGAGCCAGCCGTGTGCTGCAGCTGCCAAAAAAGCCAACACAGGGCTAGGCTGCATTAACAGAGGGATAGAATCAAGATCACGGGAACTATTAATACCATTTTACAATGCTTTGGTAAGGCCACACTTGGAATATTGCGTCCAGTTTTGATCACCACGATGTAAAAAAGATGTTGAGACTCTGGAAAGAGTGCAGAGAAGAGCAACAAAGATGATCAGGGGACTGAAGGCCAAAACATATAAGGAACGGTTGCTGGAATTGGGTGTGTCTAGTTTAATGAAGAGAAGGACGAAGAGTGACATGATAGCAGTCTTCCAATATCTCAGGGGCTGCCCCAAAGAAGAGGGAGTCAAGCTATTCTCCAAAGCACCTGAAGGCCGGACAAGAAGCAATGGATGGAAACTAATCAAGGAGAGAAGCAACCTAGAACTAAGGAGAAATTTCCTGACAGTGAGAACAATTAATCAGTGGAACAACCTGCCTCCAGAAGCTGTGAATGCTCCAACACTGGAAGTTTTTAAGAAGAGACTGGACTGTCATTGGTCTGAAATGGTATAGGGTTTCCTGCCTGAGCAGGGGGTTGGACTAGATGACCTCCAAGGTCCCTTCCAACTTTATTATTGTTGTTGTTGTTGTTGTTGTTGTTATAACTGAGCCCAAAATTTCTGTTGCTAATCAAGACAGTTGTTAAGTGAGTTTTCCCCCATTTTACATTTCTCTCCACAGTTCTTAAGTGAATCACTGCAGCTGCTAAGTGAGTAACACGGTTGTTAAGTGAATCTGGCTTCGCCATTGACTCTGCTTGTCAGGCGGTCACAAAGGGGGATCACATGACCTCCTGGGAGCCTGCAACCGTCATAAACATGAGTCAGTTGCCAAGCATCTGAATTTTGATCACGTGACCCTGGGGATGTTGCAACTTTCAAAAACGGTCACAAGTGGCTTTTTTCAGTGCCGTTGTAATTTGGGACAGTCATTAAACAAGCTATTGTAAGGGGACGACTACCAGTTTGGTAATACAAGGACATCTAACTTTAACAATTTGCATTATTCTTCAGCTTTTATGCTGGGCTTTTTGGAAGTTGCTCATAGTGGCAAAGTTAAGTTTTTATCTTTCGATGGTAGAAAAGCATTTTTTCCACCCTTCATTTCACTAAGTGCTTTTCCTGACATTGACAATGCAAAATTCTTCATGGCACACATGAATTACAGACACCTATGACATCAAGAAAAAGCATGGAAATAGAGCTATTTAGTGAAAGTTAGCATAAATTGGAAAGTTGAACCTGCCATTTTGCTTTCAGGTTAGTGAAAGGCTCATAAAAATTTTGAACAAGCTTTCAGGATCTGTAAAAAAAAATCTGTTTAACAGAACAACATAGTTGGAAGGGACCTTGGAGATCTTCTAGTCCAACCGCTTGCTCAAGCAGAAAACCCGATATCATTTCAGACAAATAGTTGCTGAAGCTCTTCTTAAAAACCTCCAGAGTTGGAGCACCCACATCTTCTGGAGGCAAGCTGTTCCACTGGTTAACTGTGCTCACTGTTAGGAAATTTCTCCTTAGTTCTAAGTTGGTTGTCTCCATTATTAGTTTCCACCTGTTGCTTCTTGTCCGGCCTTCAGGTGCTTTGGAGAATAGCTTGACTCCCTCTTCTCTGGGGCAGCCCCTCAGATATTGGAATGCTGCTATTATGTCCCCCCTCGTCCTTCTCTTCATTAAACTAGACATACCCATTTCCAGCAACCATTCCTTATATGTTTTAACCTCCAGTCCCCTAATCATCTTTGTTGCTCTTCTCTACACTCTTTCTAGAGTCTCAACATCTTTTTTACATTGTGGTGACCAAAACTGGATGCCGTATTCCAAGTGTGGCCTTAGCAAGGCCTTGTAAAGTGGTATTAACACTTCACGTGATCTTGATTCTATCCCTCTGTTGATGCAGCCTAGCACTGTGTTGGCTTTTTTGGTCGCTGCAGCACACTGCTGGCTCCTATTTAAGGGATCGTCCACTAGGACTCCGAGATCCCTCTCGCATTTACTGCTAAGTTTCACCTAATCAGTACCTGTACATTTGCTTCCTCTTCCCTAAATGTAGAACCTTATTTTTATAATGACAATCATAAAGTTGGAAGGGACCTTGCAGGTCATCTAATCCAACCCCCTGCTCAGGCAGGAAACCCTATATCATGTCAGACAAATGGCTGTCCAGCCTCTTCTTAAAGGGAAGATAAAGATAAAGTAAGGTAAAGCTGAGCTAAATGTAGAGAAAAATAAAGTTAACCTCTAACAATCCTCGATTGTGGATGGATCGAAGGAGACAAAAAGCCAAACCGATATATGACTAAATGACTCATAACTGTTTGACTCCCATAACGCTGAAACAAAGATCTGTTCTATCTGCAGAACTCAAAACGTGAGCTGTGTGTTTTTCTCCTTGTCACATCAGAACAGCAAATGGGCTCGTCTCGAAACTATAATTACGGTTTATGAACTTTGCAGATAATGCAAACCATCACTTTAATACCCACATTTGCAAACATTCCGTTTGTCTCAATGAATCACCAGCGGGCCTACTCATTATGATGGCTGCATAAGACTGCAAGTGGAAAACAAGGAGGCAGATACTACAGCTTGGAGGCGGAGGAAGGAGATGGTGTATCTCTCTCGTTCTTTCCCCGGAGCAGAAAAAAGGTCAGGATCCAGTCAGAAAAACCTCAAGTCCACCTCTGGCAGTGAACCATCTTATTCCCTGTAACCTTCAGCCTCTTATTGATATGTTCTCAGCTTTAAAAAAAAAAAACCACCTCATTTTTGCAGTGATAAGATTCCTCTGCCTTGCTGGTTGCTATTGCAAATGAATTCGAACCTCACTTAAATTATTATTATTATTATTATTATTATTATTATTATTATTATTATTATTATTATTATTATTATTATTATTGATCATCGCACAGTCAGCCAGATGTTCAGACTGGATTGGCAGTTTTGTCTACCTATCGGACTTCCTTACAAGACCTGGATAGGCAGATGGGAGGTTTGATGGGATTACAGATTCGTCGCCTGATCTACTATTATTTATATATGTTATGTTATTGTTAATGTATTGTTATTTTTTATTATTATAGTTGAAAGGACCTTGAGGTCATCTAGGTCAACCCCTTTCTCAAGGCAGGTAACCCTAGTAACATTAAGACAAGTGCTGTCAATCTCATTCTTAAAAAACTTCCAGTGTTGGAGCATCACCGATTCTGGAGGAGACAGATTTGTTCACTGGTTAATTGTTCTAACTGTCAGGAAGTTTCTCCTTAGTTCTAGGTTGCTTCTCTCCTTGATTAGTTTCCATCCGTTGCTTCTTGTCCTGCCTTCAGGCGCTTTGGAGAATAGCTTGACTCCCTCTTCTTTGGGGCAGCCCCTGAGATATTGGAAGACTGCTATCATGTCCCCCCTCGTCCTTCTCTTCATTAAACTAGACATCCCCAATTCCAGCCACCGTTCCTTATATGTTTTAGCCTCCAGCCCCCTGATCATCTTTGTTGCTCTTCTCTGCACTCTTTCTAGAGTCTCAACGTCTTTTTTACATCGTGGTGATGTAAATTGTCCCAAGCATCTCTAGCAGAAAAGGGACTGCAGGGGAATTTGGAAACTCAAAATGTCACCTTACTTGTGGGAAAGGAGCAAGCCTACTACCGTGGATCCTGACATACAGGGAGTTCTCGCTTTACACCAGTTTGCTTAGTGACGGTTCAAAGTTCCAACGGCACTGAAAAAAAAAAGACTTACGACCAGCTTTCATGGTCACGTGATCAAAATTCAGACGCTTGACCACTGACTCATATTTATGACGGTCGCAGTGTCCTGAGGTCACGCGATCCCCTTTGGCGACCTTTTGACAAGCAAAGTCAAGGGGAAAGCCAGATTCCCTCAACAACCGTGTTACTCACTCAACAACTGCAGTGATCCCCTTAGCGACGATGGTAAGAAAGGTCGTAAAATGGGGGCAAAGCTCACTTCGCAAACGGCTCACTTAGCGACAGAAATTTTGGGACTCGATTGTGGTCGTAAGTCGAGGACTACCTGTACAGTAAAACAACAGCGATGGAAACAGCAGTTTCACACACACACACACACACCTCCACGGCACGGCACGACACACGCACACACTTCAGGGACAGGAGAAAAGCACACGCGGGTAGGTTATGTGAAGGAGTCCAGAAAGAAATCCAGATCAGTCTTGGATTAATCTGATGCTTAGGGGGAAATAATGTATCTCGTCCTTGCCCAGAGCATCCTGTCCTTGGCGTTTTCCCTGCCTTCCTCACGGCAAGCCAAGATGCCTGCAGCAAGCTACACTTCTATTGCATCGAACACTAAAAAAAGGTTTCCTGTGCTAATACGGATTCCCATTTTCCTGAAACGTCTGGAGACTTCACAAGGAGTCAAGGACAGAACAACAGAGTAACAGAGCTGAAAGGGACCTTGGAGGTCTTCTAGTCTGGCAGGAAACCCGATACCGTTTCAGACAAATGGTTGTCCAATCTCTCGTCAAAAGCCTCCAGTGTTGGAGAACCCACATCCTGTGGGTTGAGATCTCGTCTACCATCGAGAAGTAAACAATACCCCAATCAGGGACCTACCAATTCAGACAAACGGCTACCAGTAAACAACAATCTAATTTACCATGAATACGCCCACCAACTCTGATAAGTTAAGTCACTTGTACATAAACAGAGAGCCCTCGCTCCACTCCCTTCTAGCACTGATGATGTTACCTAGTTGGGTCATGAAATGTCTGCAAAGAAACAACCCAACTCAAAACAACCTAGTTCAGAGAGCACCAAATGTCTCACAATCCTCCTCCTCCTCCTCCTCCTCCTCCTCCTCCTCCTCCTCAATCCCTACTCCCTTCTAGCACTGATGATGTTACCTAGTTGGGTCATGAAATGTCTGCAAGAAAACTACCAAGTTCAGAGAGCACCAAACCCCCACATCCTCCTCCTCCTCCGCCTCCTGTCCCCTCCTCCTCCTCCTCCCAATCCCCCCTCCCTTCTAGCACTGATGACATTACCTAGTTGGGTAATGAAACGTCTGCAAGGAAACACCAAGTCAAAAGAACACCAAGTTACACCACACCTCCTCACATCAATCACACCCAGATAAGCAAAGATTAACACCAAGATTAATAATAATAGACCAAACAATCAAAAAAATAAACAATAACCCAGTCGAGGAATACCAATTCAGACGAACAAAGTGTAAACAATAGCCTAACAATGGAACTACTAAGATTGCTCCCACAATACTGTCAGGACAAAGCAACTAGTATACAAAATGAGAGGAAACTAACTCCTTCAGCACTGATGCATGTTTACCTAATTGGGTAATAAACGTCTGCAAGAAAGCAACCCAGATCTCAGAGATAGCAAGGACATAATCTCATCTTCTACAAACTAACTCAAAGCGAACGTAATACGAGTTTCTAAGACCTTTAATTTGGTACCTTACAGATGACGAGGAGAGAGGATGAGCATTTCACAACATATATTAAGCCAGACTACACATTGTTTTCAAAGCAGACACCTCTGCTTTCCTGTTTAACTAATATGTTTAATGAAACAGTGACTAAAAATTTCTATCCAAAGCTCATACATGATTAAAGAAAAGTTAGCCTAATTGAATCATCCAACTCAAACATGCTTTATTAAACATCTCACTCCTCTGGTATAATTAGACAAGCACGAAAGGACGAACATGATGTGGATTTTTAAAACATGAAACTGCCCGTGAGTTTGTGTGCATCAGCTTATGCCCAGGAGCTTAAGCAAACGCATTATTTCTCCGAGATCTTAAAATCCCTACAAAACGGGCAACTTCCCAATATGATAAATGACTTTACTTGCTGAAGGTTTGTAGGACTGATTATTTATTTTGATTTCCATGCCAAATTTTTGCTAGATCCATTACATTCCATCAAACGGTGGGATACTATGGCCCTTTAACGGGCTGGACGTTTCAAACTCCCAGATTTCCTGAGCCAGCATGGAAATTATATTTAATACGACTTGTGGACTTCAATCCCAGAATTCCTGAGCCAGCATGGGAATTACCCGAGTTATGGCCCCCATTTATGACTTGTGGAATTCAACCCAGAATTCTGAGCCAGGGGGGGAAGATGGCCTATTATGACTTGTGGACTTCAATCCCAGAATTCTGAGCTGAGTCCAGCATGGGAACTATGGCCCCTTTATGACTTGTGGACTTCAACTCCCAGAATTCCTGAGCCAGGATGGGGAATTATGGCCCATTTATGACTTATGGACTTCAACTCCCAGAATTCCTGAGCCAGGATGGGGAACTATGGCCCCTTTATGACTTATCGACTTCAACTCCCAGAATTCCTGAGCCAGGATGGGGAATTATGGCCCCTTTATGACTTATGGACTTCAACTCCCAGAATTCCTGAGCCAGGATGGGGAACTATGGCCCCTTTATGACTTATCGACTTCAACTCCCAGAATTCCTGAGCCAGGATGGGGAACTATAGCCCCTTTATGGCTTGTGGACTTCAACTCCCAGAATTCCTGAGCCAGCCTGGAGAACTATGGCCCCTTTATGACTTGCTGGCTCAAGAATTCTGGGAGTTGAAGTCCACAAGTCAGCTTCTGAAGACCTTTTGAGGGATAATATTATCTCAATTACCTTCTGGCTGGGAATTTTATTAAATAATTTTATTAAAGTTTAGAAATACAGAGATCAAAAACTAATACAAACTAAGGAAAATAGAAAAGGTCAAGAAAAGACATAGGAAAGGAAAAAGTGATATAAAAAAAGCAAAATATGTATAAAAGACGACTCTCTCTTTCTTCCAGACAAGTATAATCAATTTGAATAGCTTTAATATTTTCTTTAATATTTCAAAAGTTCTCTACTTCCCATATCTCATCCCGAATATATATGTAAAAGAGAAGGAGAGTTAACTGTGTGTTCAGTGTCCAGCTGGAGTGGATTCTATATGTTAAATGTTAAATTGTTTTGGTATTGGGATCACCTTTCTCTCGCTCTTTTTTTTTATACATTTCTTTTTCTTTTTCTTGTCGTTAGTGTTGGATGTATGCTTTTGTTCTGTTTGTTTTTCTGTTTTGTATTATACCTTTTATGATCAAGCAAAATAAATATACTTAAAAGAATATGTTTTTTTCATTTTGTAATCAGAACAAATTTCTTTCTCAAGAACTAAAGCCAAAAAACCACAACAAAAAACCTTATTTATAAACAGATCTTTAAAACCTCATCATTCAATCCTGGTCAAAAGGAAATCCCATTAAACATCTACTAAAAACCAGAACATACACATTTAAACGCTGATCAAACAAATTCACTCTGTAAAACTTCTGTTCATTTTTTAAATAGCTTGATCTTTAATCCCCCTCAAATCATAACTTGATTCCTCTCTTTTCAGGGACAGGCTCAGTCATTCCTTTTTTTGTCTCCTGTCAGAAAAAAGTTTCCTTGATTTTACACATTCCTTTTGTAAATTCTAGATAAGAAGGTTTTCCGAGTCCCTCTTCTGATTTATTATTTGTAAGTCTCCTTTAATTATTAAGACATCAGCTGGTTTCATCTGTAAATCCATTCTGGCATCTTTTTCGATATCACTCTTACATTCTGACATTTTAAAATCCATCTGCTGATCCGTAACGTTTGTTTCCATATCACTTTTATAATGCCTTTTGGAACGCCGAATCCATATTTAAACCACTTTGTCTCAATTTATTAAACAGCCATGGCTTAATAAGTAATAAATGAAAATATTACACCAGGGTAAGTATCAGCACATATAATATGACATCATCATAGACCAGGGTTAGGCAACCTTGGCTCTTTTATGATTCGTGGACTTCAACTCCCAGAATTCCTGAGCCAGCATGGGGGAGCTGTGGCCCCTTCATGACTTGTGGACTTCAACTCCCAGAATTCCTGAGCCAGCATTGGGGAGCTGTGGCCCCTTCATGACTTGTGGACTTCAACTCCCAGAATTCCTGAGCCAGCATGGGGGAACTATGGCCCCTTCATGACTTGTGGACTTCAACTCCCAGAATTCCTGAGCCAGCATGGGGAAGCTGTGGCCCCTTCATGACTTGTGGACTTCAACTCCCAGAATTCCTGAGCCAGCATGGGGGAGCTGTGGCCCCTTCATGACTTGTGGACTTCAACTCCCAGAATTCCTGAGCCAGCATGGGGGAACTATGGCCCCTTCATGACTTGTGGACTTCAACTCCCAGAATTCCTGAGCCAGCATGGCTGGCTCAGGAATTCTGGGAGTTGAAGTCCACGAGTCACAAAAGAGCCAAGGTTGCCTACCCCTGTCACAGACATTATGAAAATATCATAGCTGGTTTCATTTTGCAGTTGTAAGCATCCAAATGCCCACCCCTGATATGACCTCAACTTACAACCGTTTGTTTAGGGACTGTTCAAGGTTACAACGGCACGGAACAAAAAGTGACTCATGACCAGTTTTCACACTTAACGACCGTTGCCGCATTGCTGTGGTCACATGATCAAAATTCAGTCGCTTGGCAACCGACTCGTATGTATGAGGGTTTCAGTGTCCTGGGGTCACGGGGTCCCTTTTTGCGACCTTCTGACAAACGACGTCGATGGGGAAGCCAGATTTCACTTAACGACTGTGTTACTAACATAATAATAATAATAATAATAATAATAATAATAATAATAATAATAATAATAATAATAATAATAATAATAATAATAATGTGGGAAGGGACCTTGGAGGTCATCTAGTCCAACCCCCTGCTCAGGCAGGAACTGCAGGGATTCCCTTAGCAAATCTGGCAAGAGAGGTCATAAACCGGGGGCAAAACTTAGCAACGGGAATTTTAGGGCTCAAATTGTGGTCGTAAGTTGAGGACTACCTGTACAGTCCAAGTTTCTCCTTTCCCCCTGTGAAGTCATTCTTTGAGCAAAGCAAGGCACACGGGGTCTGTCTTGGATTTTCCCTTTGCTTTTTATTTCCTTCGGCTTGACACCAATCAGTTATTGAAGTGTGAAACTCGGTCCATGATTCATTTGAACAGCCAGGAAAGAGAGACAGAGACTTAATCAGCCATATATTCGCAGGTAATATTGTTTGGATAAATCCTACCTTTCACACCTGGCTGGCTAAGCCTTTCTTTTGGGTAAATGCCATTTTAAATTTGGCTGCGCAGCCGTGCGTTCCTTTGTTTGAGGTGAACGGAGGAAGAAGCACTAAAATGGGGGGGGGAGTTATTTTTGGAGGGCTAAAGGCAATCCTGAAGGATGGGTGGGGTTCAGATCCTGCCCCTTTGTCTATGAAATATCTATTTCCCTAGTACCTGACTTACAACCGTTCGTTTAGTGACTGTTCAACGTTACAACGGGACTGAAAAAAGGGACTTATGACCGTTTTTCACACTCGTGACCGTTGTAGTATCCCCAGGGTCACCTAATGAAAATTCAGATGCTTAGCAACTAACTCATACACCTCTCCCTCCCTCCCGTTCTGACTACTGTAAAGCACTCTACATGGGGCGACCCTTGAAGAGTATCCAGAAGCTTCACCTGGTACAGAATGTGTCTGTGTGAGCATCACCAGGAGATGGTGAATTCTAGTCCTGCCTTAGGCATGAAAGCCAGCTGGGTGACTTTGGGCCAATCACCAGGAGACTGTGAGTTCTAGTCCCGCCTTAGGCATGAAAGCCAGCTGGGTGACTTTGGGCCAATCAACAGGAGACTGAGAGTTCTAGTCCCGCCTTAGGCATGAAAGCCAGCTGGGTGACTTTGGGCCAATCACCAGGAGACGGTGAGTTCTAGTCCTGCCTTAGGCATGAAAGCTAGTTGCATGACTTTGGGACAATCTCTCTCTCTCTCAGTCCAACCTACCTCACAGGGTTATTGTTGGGGGGAAAATAGGAGGAAGAAAGTGTGTTGAATATGTTCGCCACCTGGAGGTATTTGTAAAAATAATAAAGGCAGGAAACAAACAAATAAAATACATACATTCTCCAGCTGCTAAATACCACAGCCAAATAAGAAGTATTCTTAGTCCTAGTTCAGACAACCTTGCAGCACTTGGAGTGTGACATTATTTTAAGTCAAGGGACATGCTAGGTCTTGAGTGACATACTGGAGACACAAATCGCACAAATATTACATTTCATTTAAGTAGAGCATACCTTGGATTAATTCAGTCGATTACAATAGCGCTCCAGGTTTTCTTTCCCTTGTGTCAGAATAAAAGCAGCCATTTGATAGAGAATATTAGAAAAAACCCTCTGAGAACAGCGTGGTCCAGATGGGAAAAAAAGAGTTTCCAACATTTTTCCAGAATGTTCCATTCTTTAATCAGTTTGTTTTACTTATCTCCAGTGTGTACTACCCCAGTTGGGTATATAATACACTGTGATGTATAAATAACTTTTATAGATAACATTCCGATGATGTGAGCTGCAGCTGACGAAAGCTTATGCCTTAAATAAAATTGTTACTCTAGAAAGATGCTATCAGACTCTTTCTGAATGCTTGTTCGCACACCCACACATTTATTGCGTAAAGACGGCCATTATTTGCAACTATTTTTTTTTTGTATTCCAAAATTGGTACAGTGGATCCAATGTAGGATATGTATACTGTATATACTGTATATATATTGCTGCTTATGTAAAGGAACAGAGGTTTTATTTATTATTTTGTGAGGAAAGTAAAAGGAGATGAAAGCACGCATCAAGGACCATTGAACATGTTAGACAAAGAAATCAAGTACTAAAGAACAGTAAGAATGAAAAAGGTCGGGAAAAAGTCAGTCAGATTTTTAAAATGTAACATGATTTTACTTTCTCTCTTTATTTCTCAACCTCCCTTTACATGAGCCTGGGGAAACAAATTCAAGGACAAATTATTATCCCTCAATTGTAAATCCATAATAGGAGCTGACGGTCTCTAGAGTCAGGTTCCTAAACTGTATAGTGTCTTCAACTTGTTAGGCTTTCATAAAACCTATAATTCTTCAGAAGGATGTAGACAAAGAACAAGGACAAGCAATAATTAAAACCCACAGTTGGTTCACCAGGAAATCAGCCCTACCAACAGCACACATAATCACACTCCAATTTATAGTTCGTTTGTTTTTTTAAATATAGAACATCGTTCATAAAATAACAGAGTTGCAAGGGACCTTGGAGGTCTTCTAGTCCAGCCCCCGGCTCAGTCAGGAGAACTTATACCATTCCAGACAAATGGCTATCCAGTCTCTCTTTTGAAAACCTCCAGTGATGGAACACTTACTACTTCTGGAGCCAAGCCATTCCGCGGATAAATTGTTCTCATTGTCACTAATTTCCCTCTAGTTCTAGGTTGGATATCTTTTGAATGATCTTCTGCCCGCTACTTCTTGTCCTGCCCTCACATTGCTTTGGAGAATAGTTGTCCCAAAGGTGCTTTTTCAGGAGGCAACTGGACTTGTTTTTCTTTGAAGATGTTTCGCTTCTCATCCAGGAAGGTTCTTCCGCTCTAACCGGATGGTGGGGAATGGAAGGATTTATACTCCTTGCAGACAGCTGGTCATTTGCATCCTTTTAGAGAGTCGTTGAGGCCACTTGGAGATTTATCTGTGTCGTCAGGGTCACCTGAGTGGTGCAAATGGGTGTGGAGCCTTCTTGGAACTGCTGAAAGAACGGTGTTGTAGACTGGAGATAGATGGTGTCGTATCCTCCCCCCTCTGTTGAGAGAGGGCTGTTCAATTTTGACATAGATGGCCTCTTGGACCCCTCTTTCAAACGTCTTCAAAGAAAAACAAGAAAGTCCAGTTGCCTCATGAAAAAGCATCGTTGGGACAACCGTGACCTGGATGACTGAGAATCTTCATAGACTTTGGAGAATAGGTTGACCCTACTCAAGTACAGGAAGACCCTGTCACCCCTAGGCCTTTCCTATGTTAGAGTAGACCAGGGGTAGGCAACCTTGGCTCTTTTATGACTCGTGGACTTCAACTCCCAGAATTCCTGAGCCAGCATGGCTCAGCTTGGAAACCTCTCCCTTTCTCCTCAGCATGGCTGGCTCAGGAATTCTGGGAGTTGAAGTCCACGAGTCGTAAAAGAGCCAAGGTTGCCTACCCCTGGTGTAGACCAAACTTTCGTCAAAAATCTAGTTGTTGACTAGACTGCAAAGTCCAAGCAACATAACAGAAGGCGACAGGGATCACCAATCCCTTCCATACTGATTCCAAGAAAAGATCCTTGATTTTTCTATCTAGTTACGAGGATTCAAGCTTAATTCGAAGGAAGTGTCCCCTTCAGTTTTCCTTTTCTAATAAAGTCCAGCATGAGATGTAGGCCAGGGCTCCTCAAACTTGGCCACTTTAAGACTTGTGGACTTCAACTCCCAGAATTCCTGAGCCAGCCATGCTGAGGGGAAAGGGAGAGGTTTCCATGCTGAGCCATGCTGGCTCAGGAATTCTGGGAGTTGAAGTCCACGAGTCAAAAGAGCCAAGGTTGCCTACCTCTGGCCTAGGCCTAGGCCGCTTTATGACTCGTGGACTTCAACTCCCAGAATTCCTGAGCCAGCATGGCTCAGCTTGGAAACCTCTCCCTTTCCCCTCAGCATGGCTGGCTCAGGAATTCTGGGAGTTGAAGTCCATGAGTCATAAAAGAGCCAAGGTTGCCTACCCCTGGAGTAGACATACCTAGTTCCCTCAGTCGTTCATCCTATGGTTTAAACTCCAGATCCCTTATAACAGAGGTCCCCAACCTTTTGGGCACCAGGAACTGCTTCCATGGAGAGAGGTTTTTCCGCGGACTGGAGGGTGTGTGGTTTTGTATGCTGCCTGCATCCCGCGGATGGGGTTTTGCTTGTTTGTGCGGACCGGTTGGTGGCATGCCGCGGCCCGGTACTGGTCCACGGACCGGGGGTTGGGGACCCCTGCCTTATAATCTGCTGCTTTTCTCTGCCCTCTTTCTAGAGTCTCAGCATCTATTTTGTATTGTGGTGACCAGAACTGGACGCAATATTCCGAGTGTGGTCTCTCCAGTACATTATATAGATGTGATAACACATAGCTAACAAAATACGGCAGGGTCCATACAGAGAGTCCTCAACCTATGACCACAACTGAGCCCAGATTTTTGTTGCCAAGTTAGACAGTTCTTAAGTGAATCATGCCCCATTTTAAGACCTTTTTTGCCACAGCTGTTAAGTGAATCACTCCAGTTGTTGTGTTAGTAACACAATTATTAAATAAATCCGGCTTCCCCATTGACTTTGCTTGTCAGAAGGTCGCAGAAGGTGATCACGTGACCCCAGGACACTGCGACCGTCATAAATATGAGTCAGTTGCCAAGGGTACGAATTTTAACCATGCGACTGTGGGGGATGCTGCGACGGTTGTAAGTGTGAAAAATGATCCTAAGTCACTTTTTTCAGTGATTCTGTAACTTTGAACGGTCACTAAATGAACTGCTGTCAGTCAAGGACTACCTGTATGTGTTTAAAGTGGGCTTTTGAAAGAAAATATTTGTAGTTCAGGGTTAAAATGTAGAACCTCTCTGAACGTGGTGGTTTTCTTGCAGACGTTTCATTACCAAACTAGGTAACATCATCAGTGCTAGAAGAAGGGGGAG
>JALGBA010002383.1:0-19512 GCA_023970755.1 Azemiops feae
GTTAGGGCGGGGTCAGGGTTTCTTTTTCCTTTTTTCTTTTTCCCTTTCCCCTTTTCTTTTTTCTTTTTTCTTTTTTCTTTTTCTTTTTCCCCCTATTTTTTTTTCCTTTTTCTTTTTTCCTATTATTATTTTTCTTTTATCTTTTGTTTTTGCTTTTTTCTTTTTCTTTTTTCCTTTTTCCTTTTTTCCATTTTCCTTTTATTTCTTTTCCTTTTTTCGATTATCCTCCTTTTCTTTTCCTTTTTGCCTTTTTAATTTACCTTTCCTTTTCTCTTTTTTCTTTTCTTTTTTTTTTCCTTTTTTCTTTTTTTCTTATTAATTTCTTCAAAGTCAGAGTCGGGGTCTGGGTCACGGTTAGGGCCGGGGTCAGGGTTTGGGGATGGGATCAGGGTCAGGGTCAAAGTTGGGGTTGGGGTTCGTTGTCGGGGTTGGGGTTGGGGTCGGGGTGTGGGATGGGGACGAAAATAGAAAAAAGAAAAAGAAAAAGAGAGGAAAAAGAAAAAGGAAAAAAGAAAAAGAAGAAATTAATAAGAAAAAAGAAAATAGGAAAAAGAAAATGAAAAACAGAAAAAAGGAAAAGTAATACAAAAAAGGAAAAAAGAAAAAAAAGGAAAATAGAAAAAATAAAAAAGGAATAAGAAAAAGAAAAAGAAGAAAAAAGAAAAGGAAAAAAGAAAAAGAAAAAAGGGAAAAAGGGAAAAAAGGAAAAAGGAAAAAGGAAAAAAAAGAAAAAGATCGGGGTTTGGGTCGGTGTCGGCGTCGATGTCGGGATCAATTTCGGTGTCGGGGTTTGGGTTGAGCTAGGGATTAGGATTGGGGTCGGGGTCGGGGATGGGGATGGCATCGGGATCGAGGTCAAAGTCAGGGTTGGGGTCAAGGTCGGGGTCGGGGTGAGGGTTAGGGCAGGGGTCGGGGTTGGGGATGGGGTCAGGGTCAGGGACAGGGTCACGGTCAAAGTCGGGGTGGGGGTTCGTTGTCGGGTTCGAGGTTAGGGTTGGGCTCGGGGTCAAAGTCAGGGTCGGGGTCAGGGTCAGGGTCTGGGTCGGGGTCAGGCTCAGGCTCAGGGTTAGGGTTAGGGCAGGGGTCAGGGTTGGGGATGGGGTCTGGGTCAGGGTCAAAGTCGGGGTGGTGGTTCGTTGTCGGGGTCGAGGTTAGGGTTGGGGTCGGGGTCGGGATCAAGGTCAAAGTCAGGGTTGGGGTCGGGGTCAGGGATAGGGCCGGGGATGGGGTCGGGGTCAAAGTCAGGGTGGGGGTTCATTGTCGGGGTCAGGTTAGGTTGGGGTCGGGGGTCGGGACGGGGTCAAAGTCGGGGGTTGGGGTATCGGTCAGAGTAGGGCGGGGTCGGGGTTGGGATGGGGTCAGTGTCGAGTCAAGAGATTGGGGTGGGGTTCGTGTCAGGGTCGGGTTAGGGTCGGGGTGTGGGACGGGGACGAAGTCGGGGTTGGGGTCGGGGTCGGGGATGAAGTTGGGGTCAGGGTCGGGGGTCGGGTTCGGGTTCGGGGTCAGGGTCAAAGACAGGGTCAGAGTCAGGGTTAGGGTTGGGGTTAGGGTTGAGGTTGAAAAAAGTGAAAATATAAAGAAACCAAAAAATAAAAGAAAATGAAATGAAAAAGAAAAAGAAAAAAGAAAATGAAAAAAGAAAAAGAAAAAGAAAAAAGAAAATGAAAAAAGAAAAAGAAAAAAGAAAAGGGAAAAGGGAAAAAGGAAAAAGGAAAAAGGAAAAAGTAATAACAAACGAAAAGGGAAAAAGAAAAAAGAAGAGGGGGAAAAAAGAAAAAGAAAAAGAAAGGGAAAAAAAAGAAAAAGAAAAAGAAAAAAAGAAGAAAGAAAAAGAAAGGAAAAAAGGAAAAGAAAAAAGGAAAGTAATAAGGAAAAGAAAATGAAATGAAAAAGAAAAAGGAAAAAAGAAATAGAAAAAAGAAAAAAAAGAAAGAAAAAAGAAAATGAAAAGAAAAAAGAAAAAGAAAAAGAAAAAAAGGAAAAAGGAAAAAAGAAAAAGAAAAGAAAAAGAAAAAGCAAATGAAAAAAGAAAAAAAAGAAAAAGAAAAAGAAAAAAAGGAAAAAGGAAAAAGGAAAAAGGAAAAAAGAAAAAAGAAAAGAAAAAGAAAAAGCAAATGAAAAAAGAAAAAAAAGAAAAAGAAGAAATTAATAATAAAAAAAGAAAAAAGTGAAAAGATAAAGAGAAGAAAAAATAAAGAAAAAAGGAAAAAAGAAAAAAGAAAAAAAGAAGAAAGGAAAAATATGAAAGAGCGAAAAAGAGAAAAAAGAAAAAAGGAAAAATTAAAAAAAGAAAAGAAAAAGAAAAAGCAAATGAAAAAGAAAAAAAGAAAAAGAAGAAATTAATAATAAAAAAAGAAAAAAGTGAAAAGATAAAGAGAAGAAAAAATAAAGAAAAAAGGAAAAAGAAAAAAGGAAAAAGAGAAAAAGGAAAAAAGGAAAAATGAAAACAAAACAGGGAAAAAGGGAAAAAGAAAAAAGAAAAAGAAAAGAAAAGAAAAAGAAAAAGAAAAAGAAGAAATTAATAAGAAAAAAAGGAAAAAGGAAAAAGGAAAAGAAAAGAAAAAAGAGAAAAGGAAAGGTAAATTAAAAAGGGGAAAGGAAAAGAAAAGGGGGATAAGCGAAAAAATAAAAAAATAAAAGGAGAAAACAGGAAAATGTAAAAAAGGAAAAAGGAAAAAAGAAAAAGAAAGAAAAAAGAAAAAGGGGAAAAGAAAAAAAAAGAAATTAATAAGAAAAAAAGAAAAAAGTGAAAATATAACCAAACCAAAAAAAAGAAAAAAAATGAAATGAAAAATAATAATAATAATAATAGGAAAAAAGAAAAGGGGAAAGGGAAAAAGAAAAAAGGAAAAAGAAACCGAAAAGGGTAAAAGAAAAAAGAAAAGAGGGAAAGAGAAAAAGAAAATGAAATGAAAAAAAAAGGAAAATAGAAAAAAGAAAAAAAGAAAAAAGAAAAAGAAAAGAAAAGAAAAAGAAAAAGAAAAAGAAGAAATTAATAAGAAAAAAAGGAAAAAAGAAAAAGAAAAAATTAATAAGAAAAAAGAAAATAGGAAAAAGAAAATGAAAAACAGAAAAAAGGAAAAGTAATACAAAAAATAAAAAAATAAAAAAGGAATAAGAAAAAGAAGAAAAAAGAAAAGGAAAAAAGAAAAAAGAAAAAGGGAAAAAAATTCGGAAAAAGGGGTGGGAGGAGAAGTATGGATTTGGGGGGAGGTTTGGGGACGGGGGATGGTCTGGGGCGGGGTCAAAGCAGGGTGGGTCGGGGTAGGGTCAGTGTTAGGAAGGGTCGGGGTTGGGGATGGGGTCGGGTCAGGGTCAAAGTTGGGGTGGGTTCATGTCGGGTCGAGGTTAGGTGGATCAAGGGGAATGAGCGGGGGGTCAAAGTCAGGGTCTGGGTCTGGGTCAGGGTTAGGCGGGGTCAGGGTTGGGGATGGGAATCAGGGTCAGGGTCAAGTTGGGGTGGGGTCGTTTCGGGTTTGGTGTTAGGTCGGGGTGTGGGAAGGGATAAGTCGGGGTTGGGGTCGGGGTCGAGGAAAAGAAAAAAAGGAAAGTAATAAGGAAAAGAAAAAAGAAAAAGAAGAAATTAATAAGAAAAAAAGGAAAAAGGAAAAAGAAAAAGAAAAGGAAAAAGGAAAGGTAAATTAAAAATGGAAAAACAAAAACAAAAGGAGGATAATTGAAAAAAAAAGAAAAAAATAATAGGAAAAAAAAGAAAAATGGAAAAAAGGAAAAAGGAAAAAAGAAAAAGAAAAAAGAAAAAAGAAAAAAAAAGAAAAAAGAAAAAGGGAAAAAAAGAGAAAAATAATAAAAGGAAGAAAGAAAAAGGAAAGAAAAAATAGGGGGGAAAAGGAAAAGAAAATGAAAAGAAAAAAGAAAAAGAAAAAGAAAAAAAGGAAAAAGGAAAAAAGAAAAAAGAAAAAGAAAAGAAAAAGAAACAGCAAATGAAAAAAGAAAAAAAAGAAAAAGAAAAAGAAAAAAAGGAACAAGGAAAAAAGAAAAAAGGAAAGAAAAAGAAAAAGCAAATGAAAAAATAAAAAAAATAAAAAGAAGAAATTAATAATAAAAAAAGAAAAAAGTGAAAAGATAAAGAGAAGAAAAAATAAAGAAAAAAGGAAAAAAGAAAAAAAGAAGAAAGGAAAAATATGAAAGAGCGAAAAAGAGAAAAAGGAAAAAAGGAAAAATTAAAAAAAGGAAAGAAAAAGAAAAAGCAAATGAAAAAGAAAAAAGAAAAAGAAGAAATTAATAATAAAAAAAGTGAAAAGTGAAAAGATAAAGAGAAGAAAAAATAAAGAAAAAAGGAAAAAAAGAAAAAAGAAAAAAAGAAGAAAGGAAAAATATGAAAGAGCGAAAAAGAGAAAAAGGAAAAAATGAAAAATGAAAACAAAACAGGGAAAAAGGGAAAAAGAAAAAAGAAAAAGAAAAGAAAAAGAAAAAGAAAAAAAGAAAAAGAAAAAGAAAAAGAAGAAATTAATAAGGGGGGGGAAAAGTAAAAAGGAAAAGAAAAGGAAAAAGAGAAAAGGAAAGGTAAATTAAAAAGGGAAAAGGAAAAGAAAAGGGGGATAATCGAAAAAAGAAAAAATAAAAGGAGAAAAAAGGAAAATGTAAAAAAGGAAAAAGGAAAAAAGAAAAAGTAAGAAAAAAGAAAAAGGGAAAAAGAAAAAAAAAGAAATTAATAAGAAAAAAAGAAAAAAGTGAAAATATAACCAAACCAAAAAAAAGAAAAAAAATGAAATGAAAAATAATAATAATAATAATAGGAAAAAAGAAAAGGGAAAAGAGAAAAAGAAAAAAGGAAAAAGAAACCGAAAAGTGTAAAAGAAAAAAGAAAAGGGGGAAAGAGAAAAAGAAAATGAAATGAAAAAAAAAGGAAAATAGAAAAAAGAAAAAAGAAAAAAGAAAAAGAAAGGAAAAAAGAAAAAGAAAAAAGGAAAATAGAAAAAATAAAAAGAGAGGAAAAAAAGGAAAAAAGAAAAAGAAAAAATTAATAAGAAAAAAGAAAATAGGAAAAAGAAAATGAAAAACAGAAAAAAGGAAAAGTAATACAAAAAATAAAAAAATAAAAAAATAAAAAAGGAATAAGAAAAAGAAGAAAAAAGAAAAGGAAAAAAGAAAAAAAAAAGGGAAACAAAGAAAAAGTCGGGGTTTGGGTCGGGGTCGGGGTCAGTGTCGGGATCAATTTCGGTGTCGGGGTTGGGGTTGAGCTAGAGATTAGGATTGGGGTCAGGTTTGGGGATGGAGATGGCGTCGGGATCGGGGTCAAAGTCAGGGTCGGGTCGGGGTCGGGGTCAGTGTTAGGGCAGGGGTCGGGGTTGGGGATGGGGTCGGGGTCAGGGTCAAAGTTGGGGGTGGGGTTCATTGTCGGGGTCGAGGTTAGGGTTGGAGTCGGGGTCGGATACGGGGTCAAAGTCAGGGTCGGGGTCTGGGTCAGGGTTAGGGCCGGGGTCAGGGTTGGGGATGGGATCAGGGTCAGGGTCAAAGTTGGGGTTGGGGTTCGTTGTTGGGGTTGGGGTTAGGGTCGGGGTGTGGGATGGGGATGAAGTCGGGGTTGGGGTCGGGGTCGAGGAAAAGAAAAAAAGGAAAGTAATAAGGAAAAGAAAAAAAGAAAAAGAAGAAATTAATAAGAAAAAAAGAAAAAAGGAAAAAGAAAAAGAAAAGGAAAAAGGAAAGGTAAATTAAAAAGGGAAAAACAAAAACAAAAGGAGGATAATTGAAAAAAAAGAAAAAAATAATAGGAAAAAAAAAGAAAAATGGGAAATAGGAAAAAGGAAAAAAGAAAAAGAAAAAAGAGAAAAAAGAAAAAGGGAAAAAAGAGAAAAGTAATAAAAGGAAAAAAGGAAAAGGAAAGAAAAAATAGGGGGGGAAAGGAAAAGAAAAAAGAAAAAAGAAAATGAAAAAAGAAGAAAAAGAAAAAGAAATTAATAAGAAAAAAAGAAAAGGAAAAAGAAAAAGAAAAGAAAAAAAGGAAAAAGGAAAGGTAAATTAAAAAGGAAAAAAGAAAAAGAAAAGTTGGATAATCGAAAAAAGAAAAAAATAATAGGGAAAAAAAAGGAAAATGGAAAAAAGAAAAAGAAAAAAGAAAAAGAAAGAAAAAAGAAAAAGGGAAAAAGGGAAAAAGAAAAAAGAAAAAAGAAAAAATATATAATAATAATAGGAAAAAAGAAAGGAAAGAATAAATAGGGGGAAAAGAAAAAGAAAAAAGAAAAGGGGAAAGGGAAAAGGAAAATAGAAAAAAGAAAAAGATAAAAGGAAAATAGGGAAAAGAAAAAGAAAGGGAAAAAGAAAAAGAAAAGAAGGAAAATAGAAAAAATAAAAAAGAGGAAAAAGAAAAAGGAAAAAAGAAAAAGAAGAAATTAATAAGAAAAAAGAAAATACGAAAAAGAAAATGAAAAACAGAAAAAAGGAAAAGTAATATAAAAAATAAAAAATAAAAAAAAAGGAAAATAGAAAAAATAAAAAAGGAATAAGAAAAAGAAGAAAAAAGAAAAGGAAAAAAGAAAAAGAAAAAAGGGAAAAAGGGAAAAAGAAAAAAAGAAAAAAGGAAAAGAAAGAAAAAGGTCGGGGTTTGGGTCGGGGTCGGGGTTAGGGCCGGGGTCGGGTTTGGGGATGGGGTCAGGGTCAGGGTCAAAGTTGGGGTCGGGGTTCATTGTCAGGGTCGGGGTTAGGGTCAGGGTGTGGGACGGGGACGAAGTCGGGGTTGGGGTCGGGGTCAAGGTCAGGGTCGGGGACGAAGTTGGGGTCAGGGTCAGGGTTAGGACTGAGGTTGAAAAAAGTGAAAATATAAAGAAAACAAAAAATAAAGGAAAAAAATGAAATGAAAAAGAAAAAGAAAAAAGAAAATGAAAAAAGAAAAAGAAAAAAGAAAAGGGAAAAGGAAAAAAGAAAAAGAATAAGAAAAAGAAGAAATTAATAAGAAAAAAGAAAAAAGAAAAAGAAAAGGAAAAAGGAAAAAGGAAAGGGAAATTAAAAAGGGAAAAAGAAAAAGAAAAGGAGGATAATCGAAAAAAGAAAAAATAATAGGGAAAAAAAAGGAAAATGGAAAAAAGGAAAAAGGAAAAAAGAAAAAGAAAAATAATAATAGGAAAAAAGAAAAAGGAAAGAAAAAATAAGGGGAAAAAGAAAAAGGAAAAAAGAAAAAGAAGAAATTTAATAAGAAAAAAGAAAAGGAAAAAGGAAAAAGAAAAAAGGGAAAAAGGGAAAAAAGAAAAAAGGAAAAAGGAAAACAAAGAAAAAGGTCAGTGTTTGGGTCGGGGTCGGTGTTGGGATCAATTTCGGTGTCGGGGTTGGGGTTGGGCTCGGGGTTAGGATTGGGCTCGGGGTTGGGGATGGGGATGGCATCGGGATCGGAGTCAAAGTCAGTGTTGGGGTCGGGGTCGGGGTCAGGGTTTGGGCAGGGGTCAGTGTTGGGAATGGGGTCGGGGTCAGGGTCAAAGTAGGGGTGGGGGTTCATTGTCGGGGTCAAGGTTAGGGTCGGGGTCTGGGTCAGGGTTAAGGCCAGGGTCGGGGTTGGGGATGGAGATGGGGTCAGGGTCAGGGTCAAAGTTGGGGTCGGGGTTTGTTGTCGGGCTTGGGATTAGGCTCGAGGTGTGGGACGGGGACGAAGTCGGGGTTGGGGTCGGGGTCGAGGTCGGGGTCGGGGACGAAGTTGTGGTCAGGGTCGGGGGTCGGGTTCGGGTTCGGGGTCAGGGTGGAAGACGGTGTCAGGGTCAGGGTTAGGGTTGGGGTTAGGGTTGAGGTTGAAAAAAGTGAAAATATAAAGAAACAAAAAAATAAACAAAAAAATGAAATGAAAAAGAAAAAGAAAAAAGAAAAAGAAAAAAGAAAAAGAAAAAAGAAAAGAAAAGAAAAAAAGGAAAAAGGAAAGGTAAATTAAAAAGGAAAAAAGAAAAAGAAAAGGAGGATAATCGAAAAAAGAAAAAAATAATAGGGAAAAAAAAGGAAAATGGAAAAAAGAAAAAGAAAGAAAAAAGAAAAAGGGAAAAGAAAAAAGAAAAAGGAAAATAGAAAAAAGAAAAAGAAAGGAAAAAATGAAAAGAAAAAAAGGAAAAGAATAAGGAAAAGAAAATGAAATGAAAAAGAAAAAGGAAAAAAGAAATAGAAAAAAGAAAAGAAAGAAAGAAAAAAAGAAAAGGAAAAGAAAAAGAAAAAGAAAAAAAGGAAAAAGGAAAAAAGGAAAAAGAAAAAAGAAAAGAAAAAGAAAAAGCAAATGAAAAAAAGAAAGGGGTCGGGGTTGGGGATGGGGTCGGGGTCAGGGTCAGGGTCAAAGTCGGCGTGGGGGTTCATTGTCGGGGTCGAGGTTAGGGTTGGGGTCGGGGTCAAAGTCAGGGTCGGGGTCAGGGTCAGGGTCAGGGTCGGGTCGGTTCGGAGTCAGGGTCCGGGTCAGGGTCAGGGTCAAGGTCAGGGTTATGGTTAGGACAGGGGTCGGGGTTGGGTATGGGGTCTGGGCAGGGTCAAAGTCAGGGTGGTGGTTCATTGTCGGGGTCGAGGTTAGGGTTGGGGTCAGGGTCGGGATCGAGGTCAAAGTCAGGGTCGGGGTCAGGGTCGGGTCGGGTCAGGGTTAGGGTTAGGGTTAGGGCAGGGGTCGGGGTTGGGGATGGGTCGGGTCAGGGTCAAAGTCAGGTGGGGGTTCATTGTCGGGGTCAATGTTAGGGTTGGGGTCGGGGTCGGGATTGGGGTCAAAGTCGGGGTTGGGGTCTGGGTCTGGGTCAGGGCCGGGGTCGGGGTTGGAGATGGGGTCAGTGTCAGAGTCAAAGTTGTCAGGGTCGCTGTTAGGGTCGGGGTCGGGGTTGGGGTCGGGGTCGAGGTCGGGGTCAGGGACAAAGTTGGGGTCAGGGTCGGGGGTCGGGTTTGGGTTCGGGGTCAGGGTCAGGGTCGAAGACGGGGTCAGGGTCAGGGTTATGGTTGGTGTTAGGGTTGAGGTTGCAAAAAGTGAAAATATAAAGAAACCAAAAAATAAAGAAAAAAATGAAATGAAAAAGAAAAAGAAAAAAGAAAAGAAAAGAAAAAAAGGAAAAAGGAAAGGTAAATTAAAAAGGAAAAAAGAAAAAGAAAAGGAGGATAATCGAAAAAAGAAAAAAATAATAGGGAAAAAAAAGGAAAATGGAAAAAAGAAAAAGAAAAAAGAAAAAGAAAGAAAAAAGAAAAAGGGGAAAAGGGAAAAAGATAAAGAAAAAAATTAATAAGAAAAAAAGAAAAAAGTGAAAATATAAAGAAAACAAAAAATAAAGAAAAGAATGAAATGAAAAAGAAAAAGAAAAAAGAAAAAAGAAAAAAGAAAAATAATAATAGGAAAAAAGAAAACGGAAAGAATAAATAGGGGAAAAAAGAAAAAGAAAAAAGAAAAAAGAAAAGGGGAAAGGGAAAAAGAAAAAAGGAAAAAGAAACGAAAAAGGGTAAAAGAAAAAAGAAGGGGGGAAAAGAAAAAGAAAATGAAATGAAAAAAGAAAAAGAAAAAAGGAAAATAGAAAAAAGAAAAAGAAAGGAAAAAACAGAAAAAAGAAAAAAGAAAGAAAAAAGAAAAAAGAAAAAAGAAAAATAATAATAGGAAAAAAGAAAACGGAAAGTATAAATAGGGGGGAAAAGAAAAAGAAAAAATAAAAGGGGAAAGGGAAAAAGAAAAAAGGAAAAAGGAAAAAGAAAAAAGAAGGGGGAAAAAAGAAAAAGAAAATGAAATGAAAAAAGAAAAAGAAAAAAGGAAAATAGAAAAAAGAAAAAAAAAGAAAGGAAAAAAGAAAAAAGAAAAAGAAAGGAAAAAAGAAAAAGAAAAAAGAAAAAGAAAAAAAGGAAAATAGAAAAAATAAAAAGAGAGGAAAAAGAAAAAGAAAAAAGAAAAGAAAAGAAAAAAAGGAAAAAGGAAAGGTAAATTAAAAAGGAAAAAAGAAAAAGAAAAGGATAATCGAAAAAAGAAAAAAATAATAGGGAAAAAAAAGGAAAATGGAAAAAAGAAAAAGAAAAAAGAAAAAGAAAGAAAAAAGAAAAAGGGGAAAAGGGAAAAAGATAAAGAAAAAAATTAATAAGAAAAAAAGAAAAAAGTGAAAATATAAAGAAAACAAAAAATAAAGAAAAGAATGAAATGAAAAAGAAAAAGAAAAAAGAAAAAAGAAAAAAGAAAAATAATAATAGGAAAAAAGAAAACGGAAAGAATAAATAGGGGAAAAAAGAAAAAGAAAAAAGAAAAAAGAAAAGGGGAAAGGGAAAAAGAAAAAAGGAAAAAGAAACGAAAAAGGGTAAAAGAAAAAAGAAGGGGGGAAAAGAAAAAGAAAATGAAATGAAAAAAGAAAAAGAAAAAAGGAAAATAGAAAAAAGAAAAAGAAAGGAAAAAACAGAAAAAAACGAAAATAGAAAAAATAAAGAGAGGAAAAAGAAAAAGAAAAAAAGAAAAAGAAGAAATTAATAAGAAAAAAGAAAATGAAAATGAAAAAAAGAAAAAAGAAAAAAGAAAAAAGAAAAAAGAAAAAAAAAGAAAAAAGAAAAAAAAAGAAAAAAGAAAAAAGAAAAAAGAAAAATAATAATAGGAAAAAAGAAAACGGAAAGTATAAATAGGGGGGAAAAGAAAAAGAAAAAATAAAAGGGGAAAGGGAAAAAGAAAAAAGGAAAAAGGAAAAAGAAAAAAGAAGGGGGAAAAAAGAAAAAGAAAATGAAATGAAAAAAGAAAAAGAAAAAAGGAAAATAGAAAAAAGAAAAAGAAAAAGAAAGGAAAAAAGAAAAAAGAAAAAGAAAGGAAAAAAGAAAAAGAAAAAAGAAAAAGAAAAAAAGGAAAATAGAAAAAATAAAAAGAGAGGAAAAAGAAAAAGTAAAAAAGAGAAAGAAGAAATTAATAAAAAAAGAAAATAGGAAAAAGAAAATGAAAAACAGAAAAAAGGAAAAGTAATACAAAAAAGGAAAAAAGGGGGGGGAAAGGAAAATAGAAAAAAGAAAAAAGGAATAAGAAAAAGAAAAAGAAAAAAGAAAAGGAAAAAAGAAAAAGAAAAAAGAAATTAATAAGAAAAAAAGAAAAAAGGAAAAAATATAAAGAAAACAAAAAATAAAGAAAAAAAATGAAATGAAAAAGAAAAAGAAAAAAGAAAAAGGAAATGAAAAAAGGAAAAGAAAAAAGGAAAATAGGAAAAAAAGAAGAAGAATAGGAAAAAGGAAAAGGAAAGAAAAAATGGGGGAAAAAGAAAAAGGAAAAGGAAAAGGGGAAAGGGAAAAAGAAAAAAGGAAAAAGAAACAAAAAAAGAAAAAGAAAAAAGAAAAGGGAAAAGGAAAAAAGAAAAAGAAAAAAGAAAAGGGAAAAGGAAAAAAGAAAAAGAAAAAGAAGAAATTAATAAGAAAAAAGAAAAAAGGAAAAAGAAAAAGAAAAAAGAAAAAGAAAGAAAAAAGAAAAAGGGAAAAAGGGAAAAAGAAAAAGAAAAAAGAAATTAATAAGAAAAAAAGAAAAATGTGAAAATATAAAGAAAACAAAAAATAAAGAAAAAATGAAATGAAAAAGAAAAAGAAAAAAGAAAAAGAAAAAGAAAAAAGAAAAAGAAAAAGAAAAAAGAAAAAAGAAAAAAGAAAAAAGAAAAAAGAAAAAAGAAAAAAGAAAAGGGAAAAAGAAAAAGAAAAAAGGGAAAAAGGGAAAAAGGGAAAAAGGGAAAAAGGGAAAAAGGGAAAAAGGGAAAAAGGGAAAAAGGGAAAAAGGGAAAAAAGGAAAAAAGGAAAAAAGGAAAAAGGAAAAGAAAGAAAAAGGTCGGGGTTAGGGTTGAGGTTAGGGTCGTGGTTGGCATCGGGTACGAAGTCGGGGTAGGGTCGGGGGTCGTGGTCATGCTCGGGGTCAGGGTTGGGGTCGATGGGGTCGGGGTCGGGGTCAATGTCGGGATCGGGATCGGGGTCGGGGTCGGGATCGAAGTCAGTGTCGGGGTCTGTGATGGGATTAGGGTCGGGGTGTCTGCATTGACCCCAACCCCGACCCCGACCCTGACATTGATCCCAACCCCGATCACAATCCCGACATCGACTCCGACCATCACCCCAACAGTAACCTTGACCCTATCCCCGACCCCGACTCCGACCCCGACCCCGACCCTGACCCTGACCCCGACCCTAACCCCGACCCTTTTTTTTTTTTTCTATTTTCCTTTGTTCATTTTCTTTTTTCATTTCATTTTCTTTTTCTTTTTTCCTTTTTTCTCTTGTTTTTGTTTTTTCTTTTTCCCTTTTCCCTTTTCCTTTTTGTTTTCGTTTTTCGTTTTCTTCTTTTCCCCTTTTTCTCTTTTTCATTTTCTTTTTCCTTTTTTCTTCTTTTTTTCTTTTTCTTTTTTCATTTGCTTTTTCTCTTTTCTCTTTTCCTTTTTTCTATTACTTTTCCTTTTTTCTTTTTCTTTTTCATTTCATTTTCTTTTTCCTTTTTTATTTTTTCTATTTTCCTTTTTTCCTTTTTCCTTTTTTCCTTTTTTTTCTTTTTTCATTTGCTTTATCCTATTATGTTTTCATTTTTCTTTTTTCTATTATCCTTTTGTCTTTCTCTTTTCTCTTTTTCCATTTTCCCTTTTCTTTTTCTTTTTTCCTATCAGAAATCCTTACCACACCCCTGGCTCCAAGTGGACATGAGTCAGTGAGTTCACAGGTGGCTGGATTTAATCAAGGAACTTCTGAAATGCTTTTAGTTACATAAGCAACAAACAAAGTCAGTGCTGGGACGCCTACAAGCGCCTTACATATACATTCCCCAGCTGGGCCCCACCCCAACCCCCCTAACCAGGATCCAGTATGCGCAGTGATAAGAACAGCTAGGAAGGATGCGCTGCAGTCTCCCAGCTCTGTGAACGTCCCTGCATCGGTCAGCTGCTCGTCGGGCCGCGCTGCAGGCTTCCGGCTTCCTGCTGGTTCCCAGTGCCAAAAAGCTGTTTGGTGGCCTGGCCGTGGAACCAGTCAGCTGTTTGGCGGGATGACCGTGGAGCCGACGAACACGCTGCCACGCTCTGCCCATGGACAGGCCAGGTACAAAAAGAGAGGGAAGGTCTGTCGGCGCATATTGCTGGTCTCCTCCGCCGCCCCAGATGCTGTTCTCACCCCCTCCACTCACCCGTTAGTTTCGAGCCTAGAGGGGCTTGACAGGCGGCCCCCTCTACCAGGGCTCCACCTGGAAGGCAAGTAGAAACATGTGGTTAAGCATGGGATGTGATGGATGATACAGCCAAACCCCCCTTTGGCTTATGAGGGCACCGATGGTGGAAACGCCGCAATAACTGGGGGGCTTTTATGTTTGCTTCCCCCTCCCAGGAGGCCTCCGTCACAGGGTACCCCTTCCATCATACCAAGTACTGCAAATGACCCCGTTGGGTACGGGAGTCTAGCACCTCCTGGATCTCGTAGTAGTCCCCTACGACAGGACCTGGTAGCTGTTCCTTTTTTTCTTTCTTTTTCATTTTCTTTTTCTTTTTCCTTTTTTGTTTTCTGTTTCCTATTAATTTTTTATTTTTTGTTTTTTCCCTTTTCTTTTTCTCTTTTTCCCTTTTCCCTTTTCTTTTCCTTCTTGTTTTTCACTTTTTCATTCTGACCCCGACCCCCAACCCTGACCCCAACTTCGTCCCCGACCCCGACCTCGACCCCGACCCCAACCCCGACTTCATCCCCGTCCCACACCCCGACCCTAACCCTAACCCTGACCGTAACCCCGATGTCTTTTTTCTCTTTCCTTCTTCCTTTTTCTTTTTTTCCCCATTTTTTCTTTCTTTTTTCTTTTTCCTATTATTATTATTCTTTTTTTCCTGTTTTCCTTTTTCCTTTTTCTTTATTCATTTTCTTTTTCTTTTTTCTTTTTCTTTTTCATTTCATTTTTTTCTTTATTTTTTGTTTTCTTTATATTTTCACTTTTTTCTTTTTTTCTTATTAATTTCTTTTTTCTTTTTCTTTTTTCCTTTTTCTTTTTTCCTTTTTCTTTTTTCCATTTTCTTTTTTCTTTTTCTTATTATTTTTTTCTTTCTTTTTCTTTTTCTTTTTTCCTTTTTCCTTTTTTCCATTTTCTTTTTCCTATTATTTTTTTCTTTTTTCTTTTTTCTATTATTCTCCTTTTCTTTTTCTTTTTCCCTTTTTAATTTAGATCAGGGTTAGGGTCGGGGTTAGGGTCGAGGTTGGGGTTGAAGTCGGGGTATGGGTCAAGGTCAAAGTCAGGGTCGGGATTTGGGGTCACAGTAAAGGTCAGGGTTGGGGGTAGGGTCAGGGTTAGTGTCGGGGGTAGGGTCGGGGTCAGGGACAAAGTTGGGGTCGGGGTCGGGGTTTGGTTATGGGGTTTGGGTTGGGGTCAGGGTCAAAGTTGGAGTTGGGGTCGAAGTCGGGGTTAGGGTTTGGGTTAGGATTGGAGTTAGGGTTGCGGTTGATAATTGGGGTCGGGGACGAGGTCCGGGTCAGGGTTCAGGGTCAGGGTCAAAGACGGGGTCGGGGTCAGGGTTAGGATCGGGGTTAGGGTTGAGGTTGGGGTTGGGGTCAGGGTCGAAGTCAGGGTCAGGGTTCGGGGTCGGGGTAGGAGTTACTGTTGGGGTTAGGGTCGGGGTCGGGATCGCGGTTGGGAACAAAGTTGGGGTAGGTGTCTGCATTCGGGGTCGGGAATGGGGTTAGGGTCAAAGTGAGGGTCGGGGTTAGGGTCAAGGTCAGGGTTGGGGTCGAAGTCAGGGTATGGGTCATGGTCAAAGTCAGGGTCAGGATTTGGGGTTGCGGTAAAGGTCAGGGTTGTGGGTAGGGTCGGGGTTGGGGTCAGGATCGGGATCGGGGTCAAAGTCGGGGTCGGGGTTCAGGGTCGGGGTCAGGGTCAGGGTTAGGGTTGGGGTTGGTGTCGGGGATGGTGTCATGGTTGGGTTCAGGCTCAAAATCGGGATCGGTGTTCGTTGTCGGGATCGGGGTTAGGGTTGGCGTCAGGTTCAAGGTCGAAGTCGGGGTTGGGGTTGAAATCGGGATTAAGGTCGGGGTTGGGGTCGGGATCGAGATCAGGGTCAACGTCGGGGTCGGGGTGGATGGTCAGGGTCGGGGTCAGGCGTAGGGTTGGGGTTGGGGTTGGGATCGGGATTGGGGTCAAAATCGGGGTCGGTGTTTGTTGTCAGGATCAGGGTTAGGGTCGGGGTCGATGTCGGGGATGGGGTCGGGGTCGGTTTCAGGCTCAAAGTCGTGATCGGGGTTCATTGTCGGGATCAAGGTTAGGGTCATGGTCGGGGTCAGGGTCGAAGACAGGGTCAGGGTCGGGGTTAGGGTCAAGATTCGGGTTTGGGGTCGACGTCGTGGTTAGGGTTGGGGATGAAGTCAGGATCGGGGTTCGGGGTCGGGGTCGAAGATGGGGTTGGGGTCGGGGTTAGGGTCAGTGTTAGGGTTGGTGGGGTCATGGTCATGGTCATGGTCGGGGTTGATGTTGATGTTGGGCTTCGGGGTCGGGGACGAAGTAGTGGTAGGGGTCGGGGTCAGGGCTGGGGGTGGGGTTAGGGTCAGGGTTAGGTTCGGCGATGGGGTAGGGTTGGGGTTCGTTGTCGAGGTCAGGGTCAAAGACGGGGATGGGGTCGGGGTTGGGGTTAGCTTCAGGATTCGGGGTCGGGGTCGAAGTCGGGGTTAGGGTCGGGATTTGGGATCAGGGTCGGGGTCTGGTTCGAAAATGGGGTCGATGTGGTGTCGGGGTCGGTGTCGGGTTCTGGGTCTGGGTCAGTGTCGGGTCGGTCGATGTTGGGTCAGGGTTGGGGTCTGGTTCTGGGTCACGGTCGGGTTGGGATCGAAGTCGGGGTCGGGGTTGGGGTCTGGGATGGGGATGAGGGTCAGGTTGTGGGCTGTGGTTATGTCGGGGTCGGGGTTCGGATCGATGTCAAGTCGGAGTCGGGTCAGGGTCAGTGTCAGTGTCAGTGTCCCCCCCCCCCCCCCCCCAGTGTCGGGTTAGGGTCGGTCGGGGTCGGGTCAGATCAGGGTCAGGGACGTGGGGATCGGGGTCGGGTCAGGTTCGGGGTCAGGGTTGGGGTCGGGGTCGGGTAGGGTTGGGTTAGGGTCGGGTTAGGGTTGGGGTTGGGGTCAAAGTCAGGGTTAGGGTCTGAGTTAGGATTGGGGTTAGGGTTGGGGTCGATAATTGGGGTCAGGGATGAGGTCCGGGTTGCGGTTCGGGGTCAGGGTCGAAGACGGGGTCAGGGTCAGGGTTAGGGTTGGGGTTATGGTTGAGGTTGGGGTTGGGGTCGGGGTCAAAGTTGGGGTTGGGGTCTCGGTCGGGAACAAAGTTGGGGTAGGTGTCTGGGTTCGGGGTTGGCATCAGGGTTAGGGTCAGAGTTAGGGTCGGGGTTAGAGTCGGGGTCTGGGTCAGGGTCAAAGTTGGGGTGTAGGTCACGGTCAAAATCAGGGTCGGGGTTCTGAGTCGGGGTCGTGGTCAGGGTCGTGGTTAGGGTCGGAGTTGGGGTCGGGATTGGGATTCGGGTTAAAGTCAGGGTTCAGGGTCGGGGTTGGGGTTAGGGTTGGGGTTGGAGTCAGTGATGGGGTCGGGGTCAGGTTCAGGCTCAAAATCAGGGTCGGGGTTCATTGTCGGGATCGGGGTTAGGGTTGGGGTTGGGTTCAGGGTCGAAGTCGGGGTTGGGGTCAAAGTTGGGGTTAGGGTCAGAGTTGGGGTCGGGATCAGGGTCAAAGTCGGGGTCGGGGTTCAGGGTCAGGGTTGTGGTTAGGGTTGGGGTCGATGTCGGGGATGGGGTCGGTGTCAGGTTCAGGCTCAAAGTCGGGGTCGGGGTTCGTTGTCGGGATCAAAGTTAGGGTCGGGGTCAGGGTCGGGGTGTGCGAAGATGAGGTTTGGGGTCGGGTTAGGGTAGGGTCAGGTTAGGGTCGGGTTGGTTTTGGTGATTGGAGTGGTGGGTCAGGGTTCAGGGTCAGGGTTCTGTTAGGTCGAGATACGGAGTCGGGTCGAAGTCGGAGTTTGGGTTCGTGTTTGGGTCGAGGTCGTGTCAAGTTTGGTGTCGGGTTGGGGTCGGTCTTGGGGTTAGGGCCGGGGTCGGTTGCAGAATGGGTACGGGGTCAGATCAAAGTTGGGGATCGGGATTATTGTTGGGGATCGGGGTTAGGTCGGGGTCGGGGTCGAAGTCGTGGTTGGGGTCAAAGTCGTGGTTGGGGTTGTGGTTAGGGTCGGGGTTGGGGTCGGGATCGGGATCAGGGTCAATGTCGGGGGCGGGGTTCAGGGTTGGGGTTAGGGTTAGGGTCCATGTCGGGGGTGAAGTCAAGGATCGGAGTCGGGGTCAAAAACACGGTCGGGATCAGGGTTGGGGTCTGGGTCGGAGTTGGGGTTGGGGTTGGGGTTGGGATTGGGGTCAAAATCGGGGTCGGTGTTTGTTGATGTTGATGTTGGGCTTCGGGGTCGGGGACGAAGTAGTGGTAGGGGTCAGGGTCAGGGCTGGGGTTGGGGTTAGGGTCAGGGTTAGGTTCGGCAATGGGGTAGGGTTGGGGTTCGTTGTCAAGGTCAGGGTCAAAGACGGGGTTGGGGTCAGGGTTGGGGTTAGGGTCAGGATTCAGGTCGGGGTTGAAGTCGGGGTTAGGGTCAGGATTTGGGATCGGTGTCAGGGTCTGGTTCGAAGATGGGGTCGATGTCGGTGTCGGTGTCGGGTTCTGGGTCTGGGTCAGTGTCGGGGTCGGGGTCGGTGTTGGGGTCAGGGTTGGGGTCTGGGTCTGGGTCATGGTCGGGGTTGGGATCGAAGTCGGGGTCAGGGTCGGGGTCATGGTTAGGTTCGGGGTTGGGGTCTGGGATGCGGATGAAGTCGGGTAGGGGTCAGGGTGTGGGCTGTGGTAGTGTCGGGGTCGGGGTTCGGATCAATGTCAAAGTCGGTGTGTGGGGTGCGGGTCGGGTCAGGGGTCATGGTTGGGGTCAGGGTCGGGTTGGGGTCATGGGCGGGGTTGGGGTCATGGTTGGGGTTAGGATCAAGGTTAGGGTTACGGGTCAGGGGTCGTTGGATCAGGTCAGGGTCAGGGTTTGGGTAAGGCGGGGTCCGGGTCAGGGGTCAGGTCAGGGATGAAGTGGGGGTCGGATCGGGGTCCGGGTTGGGGTCGGGGTCAGGTTCGGTGTCTGGGGATAGTGTCGGTTAAGGGTCGGGTCAGGAGTCGGGGTTGGGGTCGGGTCATGGTTAGGATCGAGGTTGGTAGGGGGTGGGTTCGGGTCAAGTCAGGGTCGTTGGGATTCATCATGGTCAGGTCATGTTCGGTAGGGTCGAGGTCGTGGTTGGGTTAGGTCAGGGATGAAGTGGGGGTTGGGATCGGGGGGCCGGGGTCTGGGTCGGGGTCAGGGTCGGGGATAGGGTCAGGGTTAGGGTCGGGGTTAGGCTTGGGGTTGGGGTCAAAGTCGGGGTTAGGGTCTGAGTTAGGATTGGGGTTAGGGTTGGGGTCGATAATCGGGGTCAGGGACGAGGTCCGGGTTGCGGTTCAGGGTCAGGGTCGAAGACGGGGTCAGGGTCAGGGTTAGGGTTGGGGTTATGGTTGAGGTTGGGGTTGGGGTCGGGGTCGAAGTTGGGGTTGGGGTCGGGGTTTCGGTCGGGAACAAAGTCGGGGTGTGGTGTCTGGGTTCGGGGTTGGCATCAGGGTCAGGGTCAGGGTTAGGGTCGGGGTTAGAGTCAGAGTCTGGGTCGGGGTCGAAGATGGGGTTGGCGTTGGGGTCAGGGTTAGGGTCGATGTCAAGGTTGGGGTTCGGGTCAGGGTCTGCGTCGGGGTCAAAGTCGGGGTGTAGGTCACGGTCAAAATCAGGGTCGGGGTTCTGAGTCGGGGTCGTGGTCAGGGTCGTGGTTAGGGTCGGAGTTGGGGTCGGGATTGGGATTGGGGTTAAAGTCAGGGTTCAGGGTCGGGGTTGGGGTTAGGGTCGGGGTTGGAGTCAGTGATGGGGTCAGGGTCAGGTTCAGGCTCAAAATCAGGGTCGGGGTTCGTTGTCGGGATCGGGGTTTGGGTTGGGGTTGGGTTCAGGGTCGAAGTCGGGGTTGGGGTCAAAGTTGGGGTTAGGGTCAGAGTTGGGGTCGGGATCAGGGTCAAAGTCAGGGTCGGGGTTCAGGGTCAGGGTTGTAGTTAGGATTGGGGTCGATGTCGGGGATGGGGTCGATGTCGGGTTCAGGCTCAAAGTCGGGGTCGGGGTTCGTTGTCGGGATCAAGGTTAGGGTCATGGTCGGGGTCGGGGTCGAAGATGGGGTTGGGGTCGGGGTCAGGGTTAGGGTCGATGTCAAGGTTGGGGTTCGGGTCAGGGTCGGTGTCGTTGTCGGTGTCGGGTTCAGGGATGGGATCGAAGATGGGGTCAGTGTCAGGGTTGATGTCGGGGTCGATGTCAGGGTCGTGGTTGGTGTTAGGGTCAGGGTCAGGGTCTGGGATGGGGATGAAGTTGGTATAGGGGTCAGGGTGTAGGTCAGGGTTAGTGTTGGGGTTGGGGTTGGGATCGATGTCGACGTCGGGCTCGGGGTCAGGGCTCGGGGTCAGGGTAAGGGTCGATGTTATGGTTGGGGTCAGGATCGGGGTCGGGGTCAGGGTCAGGGTTGGGGTTAGGGTCAGGGTTGGGATCGAGGTTGGGGTCAATGTCAGGGTCGGGGTTGG